>APFE030535661.1:0-15177 GCA_000404065.3 Pinus taeda | reverse complement strand
AGTAAACTAAGATAGTGGTAATTTTTAATTTGTTTTTGTTTTATTTTTTTTTGTTATTGTTTTTTCATCGAGCCTCTTTAAATTTGTCAAAAAATGAAGCATTATGTTTAAGAGAAAAATATATGAAAAATATCATATGAATTAGAAAATTTCAAACTCATATGCCATTGGTTAGAATATTCCTTCGTCAATCAAACATGATCCAATCCAACACCTAAGGACAAATTTTTCCCTAATTTCACTAGGGTACAAAAAATTACATAAGAGGTACTGGAAATGTGTATTTTAAGACCTCAAAAACCAATCAAGCTTGGAGAGCTTAAATGCTAGATTGAGTGCATAAATTTTCAATTCAAGTATATTAATAAATCTATCTTCTTAGCACTGAAGAGGCTTTATCGGCCACATACAAATGGATGGTTGGATAGGGTGGTTAAACTACTTGATCACATGCTCTTTTTTTCACCTAAACACTCATTCTCTTGCCAAAATGTGTAACCTAGATAGATGCTATATATATATATAGCTAGAAGTATGAAACATATGGTAAAACTCTTATTCAGTAGCGCTACATCATAAAGAAAATCCTTCTCCATTGATGGTCCATCATCATAACTAAAAAGAATTGTGTTTACAAAGAAGATAATGGAAAGGCATATACAAAATAACAGATAACACTAATTTCTACACTATTTTATCATGTCAAAGTAGGTATGGATTGAATATTAATTTAGCATTATCATTAAAGTTAGAAAAAATTGAAAACATATAAAATAAATATTTTTGAAAATTTGATAATAAAGGTTTTTTTCCACGTAGTCTAACTAATAGAAAAAATGATTTTTTCACTGAATTTTTTCTAGCTAATTTGAAACAATGAAAGATCACAATATTTCTTGAAATTCTATGGGTGGATTCTAATGAAAAAGCCAATACCTCTATAAGTAAGACTGTACCCTTTTTTTTTCAAATATTTTTTAAATAATATTTATTCTATTAGAAATAATATTATTTATACTTATTTTTTTATTTTTCATGATGGTCTCTCAGAAATATTCTATTCCCTCAAAATTGCTTTCCATTGTGAAGAGTGGTTCATAATACAATAATATTAAATTATAAATTATATTTGGCTAAATATAAAATGGTATATTCTATATTTATATTAACTAATATAATTTATTATTATAATCTTATTGATAGTTAATAAAAACAAAAACATTATTTATTTACTATTATTGTAAACTATTTTTTTACTGTTGATGCAATGTCTTATTCCTAGTTTAGTTGAAAACAACTCCGAATATATAATTTTTTATATTATTATTAATTAGCGTAGATAATTATTATAATATCTTAAGAATTAGTCTATATGTATAGAGAATATTATGCATAAAAATATTATGCGCACCATTTTATATTTTGTTAATAGACCGTGTAATAATAGACTTTCTTTAGTAATTTGAATTAGGATTTGATTAAGGAAGATAATGATAATTGCAAGGATTGTTTCAATATGGACATGTCTAAGAATAAATTGAGGATAAGTAATTATTTCTAGGTTAGACAAAAGAATAAGTGATTCACACCTCCATAGTAATGTTTGAGAAGAATAAATTTTGGTGATTAGTTGGTCCATATTAAGCATTACAATTATTGAAACAAGAATATAATTTGAAGTAGAAAAGTTCTTTATGTTCCCTTTAATATTCTATTCAAAGTTTAATTGATTGGTACCAACTAAACCCTTTTACTTGATAAATTTGGTTGGCATATTCAACTTAAATATAGAGAACGAGGTATCCCCATTGACAAAATACACCAAAATATAAAGATGTCAAAAACAAAAATTTAAATACTCTTGCTAAAGTCTATGCCCAACAAGTTTCTAGGGTTATATGTGAAGTACATTTCACTGAATTTATTCTTCTTCCACATTTAAGTTATGTTCTAAATTATTAATTATAAAAAAGTTATTATATGTGAATTTCAAGGTACAATTTATGTAGAAATAGGTTCTATATTTTATGTTTTACTTTGAAAATCCAAATTTTTTACTCTAAAAACAAATAAATGTTATTTTAAAATTTAATTTTAATTTTTTCTTTTTTTCATCAACACTTCAATCATTGTAACTTTGAAATTGCCAATATTCTATCTCAAAAACAATTAAATGCCTTTTTTTTATTTAGCTTTCAATTTTTTATTTTCCATTTTTTTAAAATTTAAAAATTATTTATTTTGGTTTGTTATATCTTTTAATTTAAAGTTTTTTATGTAGCTTTAAAAATGTCATTAATATTCTTTTTTCTAAATTTAGGTATTTTTTTGTTTTTTTGGTTTTTGTAATTAATATTCCTGGAATTCAACGTTAACATTTAATTAACGGTGTTATTGAAGGCGGATTTCACAATGAGAATCTCTTCAACCTGAGTATTTAGTTAAGAGATGACGGAGGAATTTGAGCCATTTCCACATTGTTCAAGCGGATTTCAAAATAGCAATGTCTGCAAATTGTTTCAATATGTGTCCAAATCGATCCACAATGTTGTTGCCTATGTATTTTTGTTGGGAGATTGTCAGACTGAATATATATGAAGGTCTTGTGTTTGATCATGCTCTTATGTAATTTTGTCGAGATAGCATCAGGTCAAATTTGAAAATTATTTTCTCATTCTACAATTGCATCACATTCTTGAACATTCAGAAAAGCAAAAAGACACACAGAACTATTAAATATAGCAAATATTAATTATATTCTTGAAAGCTCGAAAAACAAAAAGACAACAGCTATATTTAGAAAGAAGAAATTAATTTACATTCTTGAATATAGATATAAGCTCTAAACCCAGTCCATTTCTTGAACTTAAGAAATATTAATTACATTTTCAACACAAAAACTTAACACTTAAATTTAGAAATGATGATGCTAATTGCATTCTCGAATGCTTCAAAAACAAAAATATAAAATAGTTACATTTAAAAAAGCAAAAATGATCGTGGAAAAAAAAATAACCTTACAAAAGTGTTGGTAAAATTAAAAAAAAAAACTGAATTGCTTTCATAAAACAAAAAATGCACAAATTTAACCGATAAACTTAAAAAGTGAATCTCTATATAAGGGGCCCAAACCATGGATGTTCTCTCAAACATTATCTATACAACATATAAATGATGTCACCAATAACGAGAATGAAATCACATAATTATGAATAAGAAAATAGAAATGAGCGTAATTATAATTAGTAATTTTTTGCTATATAGTAAAATTGTTAAAATAAAATTTAACGATAGTTTATTTAATAGCAAAAATCCCTATTAAATTCATATGGATTAGTAATATTATTCTTTAATAAATAAATAGAGATATGGATTAATAATCTTTCTAATTAATAATAAAAAATTAATTCATATATTTTTCTAAATAATCTTAGCTTAGAAACATTTGAATGCTACATTATACAAATAAATCATTTATCTCAAATTTATGGATAATCTTTTCTTCTTTAAATATTTTTAAAAGTTGCAAAACCTATACCTTCGAAAAACCCTAGATACTAAATCTTCTATTGCTTCTTTTGCTACAGTCCAATAGATGTATCATTACAACAATGAGGGAAATCTTCTACTGCTTGTTTTGCTACGGTCCAAATAGTCGTATCATTACAACAATGAGGGAAATCACATGGAAGCATCCACTATGTTTCCCAAAAATATTTTGGTTTTAAAATAAATATATTAATATATGTACCTTTGAAATCACTAATTATAATAAAGTTATTATTAGATATTCCTGTTCATTGCACTATATATTAACTCGAATAATTATTTCTCTTCCCTTTCACCGCTATGACCACCAAAATATCTAATGCAATATGTGTCCCTTAAACAAAAGCCATTATGAATGCGAAAATATTGAGATATCCCATGACCCATATAACCCCTAATTTAGGGTGATCATTTGTACTCTTAGAGAATTACAAAGCCTACCACAATGTGACCTCTAACCACTATTACCATTAGAGAAAATGACATTGATTACTTTATAATCCTTAACGTACTAAATCTAAAATTCGGTAACTATAGTGCACTATGATCTTTAACACACTGAATTCGAGAAACTATGCCCCCTAGTGTCACGGTAAAGACAATGTACCTCCCAAAAGTCATAATACACATCAAATTTAATACTTAGCATATTAAATATAACTTATATATAGTTAAAGTGGCTTAACATAGTGAAGATAAAGGTGAATGTAGCTCCTTCAAATTAAATTCCATGAAAAGGGAATATAAAAAATGTGTGTTATGCACATGATATTTTGACCATTAAAATTGACCAGAAGAGCATTTTATGGGATTCAATATATGGTAATGATATTAATGAGTAATCATAGTTATCCCATTATATGATATGATAATGGCCTATAATTTTGAGATCACTTGAGGCCTTAATGAGCATTTTATGGGATTCAATATATGGTAACGATATTGATGAGTAATCATAATTATCACATTATATGATATGATAATGGCCTATAATTTTTAGATCACTTGAGGCCTTAATGTTTGTGTGTAAAGCCCATTTCAGCAATTATGCTTATGCTTTCCCAACATTAATTTCATGTATCTTAGATTTTATAAAACAATATGATTTTTTCCACTTTGTCCCTCCATGCGCTAAAATTAACAAAGTATAGATATGTTTTTCTAAATTTAATTATATGTATGGTAATGTTGATTGGATTCTACAAAAATACCAAAACTGATGTCTTCCAAAAGGTACACATTGTGATTATCATTACTTTTGACCTCTTTCCGAGTAGAAATCTGAATTATCCTGGGAGGTAGTATGGATAAGTTCCAATTGTTGTTTCACTATATCTAGAAACACCTGCGGATTCACTAAAGTAACTGTGTCGAGGATTTTTCTTATATTATTTTTTAGTGTTCAATTTTTAAATGTATGTCTCAATTTTCAATTGGGGAAAGTATTTTTGTCTTACATAAAAATAGAATTAGAGAAGTGGAACATGTCAACTAACAACAGTAGCTCAAAAGAGAAATTACCACATTCAAGAGAGAAAAAATCAAGAAAGAGATGATAGAAGCAGTGTTATTCTTATTATGGTGAGGAGCTAATGGAGACATATATTGATATCACTACTGTCATAAAAATGGTAAGGGTTACTTCTATAACATCCTTCTCTAAATTTGGAGTAAACATATTGTTCTACTTAGTTTTTTAGAATCTATTAAATGATAGAAGTGATTGTAGGAAGTAGAATCATTACCTGACGCAACAACATCCAAAATAATTCTTCGATGAAATTGAAACACACTAGCGATAGATGTTATATGTACTTTAGTTTTCCTAGCTAAAACGACCTGGATCTAGTGAGAAAATTGTAGCTTAAGTTGAGTTGTAAAAGATTTAGAAGATTTAATAAAAATGGTGGAATTGTAGCATTGAGAAAATTGAAGAAAATTTTTACACCTATAGCTCTAGTAGCTTGTTGAAGGTGGCATGGACCAAACCATTGAATTTATTTCTGGAGTGATCTAGATGTTTATGTCTTAAAATCTCAAAGTCAATGTCCAAGAGTAGGAGTCATCCATGGATATGATTGTGTGATAAACCCAAATTCTAGGGATTAACTCTTCTTCTCAAGTCCATAAGACTACTACTTGAATCGTTGATGTAATTCCAAATCTATGTGTTGATTTTTAATTGGAGTGAGGTAGGCCATGATGACACTCTACTATTTGTTAGGGTGAACAGTGTCTTCCCAGCCCAACTTGATAGTGAGAAATGTTTGGTGTAATGATTGTCCAACCCCTCATAGAGATGTCTTAAGTTATTTATTGTTTTCAAATTTTCATAAAGCAGCCACTGAAAATATTATTTTTAAATTTCCATTAACAATTTTGACTGCAACATTGTCATTTCCGCAAGAAAACATCCAACTGAACATGTAAGAGTTCACATGAGTTAAAAGCTTCACTTCTTGGAGATAAGCATTCAATGTCTTAATTTGGAACACATTTTAAATAGTTAGTCATATAATATTCGTATAAAACTAATAGATATTAATATAAAATATCTCATCAAATGTTTATGTAATTTAACTTAATTTTTAATATTATTGTATTTGTCTCCAAATATTCACTAAGCAGCAACCAAAAATAGTGTTTTCAAATTTTGGTTTGCAATTATGTATTTTATGTGTGCATTATTATGAGTTCTAGTTTGAAAGGTTCAAACTTATATTAGTCAGGAATTGTCTTAGCTACAAATCAAATTCAAGTCATTTTGTGCATAGTTACCCTTCATAATCTTTTCAACAAATATAATACAAATTACAACATTGAGTAGAAAGCTTAAGTGATAGTGGTAAGTATTTAGTGTGCTAACCTAAGATATCATTAACATTTAAATTAGTTATCCATATAAATTTAGTGATAAAAATTAGTGAGCGATGTAACAATATCGAATAGAGAAATTCCAAAGCAATATAATAAATTGTATAAATTAAAAACATGTAAATAAGGAGTAGTCTAATTTATAATCGAAATAGTTTTTTTCATGAGAATATGGGGATACAAATACTGGCAAGACCAATTTCAAGCAACACTATGATTTTTTGTTGTCCAAAATATATTTTTGAATGCATAAATGAATTCAACCGACGTAAAAAAAACCTTCAGGCACTCAAAATTTGACAAATTAAACAGCTTAAACTTAGGTTTTTAAGAATCTACGTTGGAATTTGGTTAAAATTATAATTAATTAACAAAATGATCGTGAAAAATTATATTTCATCCATAATTTAAACTACCCATAAAAAATATATATATATTAAATAGATAATTAATATAGTATTTAAATATATATGCTTTAATAAGATTATAAATTTCAATCCAATATACTATAAGAACAACAATTAACCAATAAAGATATAAATTTATATAATAATAATTATTTTTTCTAACAATAGAAAAAACTAACATGATTAGCCACGGTAATCAATTTCTCAACAACCTAATATAAGTTATTACAATATATCTACATAAGGGTAGTTTAGTGAAGATGTACAAGTGCCATGTGGTAGTTGGAAGCCACCTCCAATGTTTCATGGATTTTAAGCTAAGAATCCACATTTCAAGCAATCCTCGCGACATGGTTTTGTGCTCTCTAAAAGAAGATCCAACCTTTAATTCTCCACATCATGTCCTAATTCAAAACAAACTCCAAGTATTGCACTCTCCAAGAAATAATCCCTCAATAAAACTACTCAACATCTTAGGTTGTGGCATGTGCTTGTAGTGGTCCTAGGGAGGAGTGATTTTACTCATAGTGAATGTTATGATGATCCAAACTTATGCAGGAATGCAACATAATAAAAATATAAACATAAACATAGAGTTGAAGAATAAACAAAACTTCATGTCATTAATATCAAAGAATTGAAATATACTTACATACAAAATGGAAATAAACTGGCTTGGGAAATGGTAGCTTATTTCAAAGAAGAGATGTGGAAATCACTTTACAACATTTTAAAAAGTATTTTGAAACTTATATTTAATTGTTAATTAAAATCATTTACTAAATTCTTATGAACATAAACCCTAAACCATAAACCCCAAATTGTGAACATTAAACCCTAAACCCTAAACATTTTTTAACATTTTGAAAAGTGTTTGGTAATTTTTGTTTAAGTGGTTATTAAAAGAATTTACTAAAGTGTTATAAACCCTCAACCCTAAAATCGAATCCACTAACCCTAAAACCTAAACTCGAAACCTGAAACCCTAATCCCTAAACCCTAAACTCTAAAGCCTAAACCCTAAACCCTTAACCCTAAAGTCTAATAATTTTATAACATTTTAAAAAACATATTGTAACTTTTATTTAAGTGCTTATTAAAATCATTGACCAAAGTGTTATAAACCAATCCTAAACGCTAAAATCTAAACACCTAACCCCAAACCATAAACCCTAAACCCTAAGCATTTTATAACATCTTAAAAAAGATTCTAACTTTTATTTAAATGTTTATTAAGAGGATTTACTAAAGTATTATCAACCCTAGACTCTCAATCCTAAACCCTAATTAATTTATAACATTTTAAAAAGTTTTTTTAACTTTTATTTAAGCGTTTATTATAAGAATTTACTAGTATTAACCTTCAGCATTTTATAGCATTCTAAAAATAGTTTTGTAAGTTTTACTTAATTTTTTTATCAAAATAATTTACTAAGGTGTTCTAAACCCTAAACTATAAACCCTAAACAAGTAAACCCTAAGCCTTTTATAACATTTCAAAAAGTGTTTTGTAACTTTTATTTAAGTGTTTATTAAAACAATTTACTAAAGAGTTATAAACCCTAAACCCTAAACCCCATACCCTAGACCTTATACATTATACCCTAAAACCTAAACCCTAAGAATTTCATAACATTTTAAAAAGTGTTTTGTAACTATTTTTACGTGTTTATTAAAAGAATTTACTAAAGTGTTATAAGCTTGAAATCGTAATCCCTAAAACCTAGACCCAAATTAATTTTTAACATTTTAAAGAGTGTGTTGTAACATTTACTTAAGTGTATATTAAAAACATTCACTAAATAGCTATAAACCCTAAACCTCAATTGCTAAATCCTAAGAATTTTATAGCATTTTAAAAACTATTTGTAACTTTTAAACCATAAACACTAAAACGGAAACTCTAAACCCCAAAACTGGAACCCTAAACACTAAATCTTAAATCACTCTAAGAATTTTATAACATTTTAAAAAGTGTTTTGTAACTTTCATTTAAGTGTTTATTAAAATATTTTACTAAAGTGTTATGAACCTTAAACCATAAACCCTAAACCCCCAAACCCTTAAACCTAAACCCTAATCATTTTATATCATTTTAAAAAGCATTTTAAACGTTTATTTAAGTGCTTATTAAAAGAGTTTCTTATTAAAAGAGTTTACTAAATTGTAATAAATCTTTAACCCTAAACCGTAAACTCTAAACGATATATCTTTTTTGATATTTTAAAAATTGTTTTGTAACTTTAGTGTTATAAATCCTAAACCATAAGCCCTAAAACCTAAACCCTAAACCTGAAACCCTAAATCCTAAACCCCAAATGGTAAACCTTAAACACTAAGAATTTTATAGCATTTTAGAAAGCATTATGTAACTTTTATTTAAGTGTTTATTAAAAGAATTTACTAAAGTGTTATAAAACCTAAACCCTAAACCGCAAACCCCAAACCCTATAACTTAAGGCTTAAAGCCTAAAGGATAAACCCTAAAATCATTTACTAAGGTCTTATAATCCATAAACAATAAATACTAAAGCATGAAAGCATTTACTAAGGTCTTATAAACTCTAAAAATTAAACTCCTAAACCTAAATGCTAAACCCTCAACGTAAACCTCAAAGCTTAAAACCTAAGTATTCTATAACGTTTTAAAAAGTGTTTTGTAACTTTTATTTAAGTGTTTACTAAAACCATTTACCTAAGTTATATAAACACTAAACCCATAATCCCTAAAACCTTAACCTTAAAGTACAAACCCTAAACCCTAAAAAACCGTAAATACCCTAAAAATACCATAAACCATAAAGACCCTCAACCCTAAAAAATCATAAACCCTAAGCTCTAAAAAACCCTAAACCCTAAAAATCCCAAAAAAACCCTAAACACTAAAAACCATTCTTTAACATTTTTATAAGTGTTTATTAAGAGAATTTATTGAAGCATTATAGACCATAAACCCTAAACCCTAATACTGACACTCCCAACCTAAACCCTAAACCCTAAGTATTTTGTAACATCTTAACAAGCATTTTTGTAACTTTTTTTAAGTGTTTATTTAAAGAATTTACTAAATTGTTATAAACCCTAAACCCTAAGCAATTTATTACAATTTAACAAGTGTTTTGTAACATTTTAAAACCCCAAACCCTAAACATTTTATAACATTTTAATAGGTGTTTTGTAACTTTTTTTAAATGTTTATTAAAACAATTTAGTGAAGAGTTATAAACCCAAAACCCTAAAACCTACACCCTAAGAATTTTAGAGTTTTGTAAATTTTTTTAAAGTGTTTATTAAAAGAATTTACTAAAGTGTCCTGCTCTATCCACCCCTCTCTCTCTCTCTGTCTATCTATCTATCTATCCATATAACCCACTCCCTATATCTCCCTCTCCTCCTCGTCTCTATATCTCTTTGCCCCTTTGTCACCCCGTCCTGTCACCCCGTCCTGCTCTCCTGCTCACTTCCCCTCCAGCTCTCACTCCACCTCTTCCTCTCCAACTATGTCCAACCCTCTTTCTATCTCTCTCCTTGTCCCCCTATCTCCCCCTCACCCTCTCCCCATCTCTCTGCCCCTTTATCTCCCTTTCTCCCTCTCTCTTCCCCTCGCCCTCTCTCTATAGCTCTGGCTCTCTCTCCTCTCCCTCCACCTCTCTCTCTCCTGCCATATTACTCTCCTCTCGCCCTCTCTCTCTATCCCACACTCGCCCCTCTCTTCTCTTTCCCTCTCCCTCCCTCCCTCTCTCACTCTCTCTCACTCTTTATCACTTTATCTCTCCAACTCTCCCTACCTCCCCAACACACTCCCTCCCTCTCCCTCTTCCCTTCTCCCACCATATCACCTTCACCCTCTCCCGCCCTCAACTCCTAACTATATCTCTCTGTATATCCCTCCTCCCTCTCCCTGCCCCCTCTCTCTCTGTCTCTCTCTCTCTGTCTCTCTCTGTCTCTCTCTCTCTCTCTCTATATATATATATATCGCTCTATCTCTCCTCCTCTCCCTACCTCCTCTGTCACTCTCCCTCCCTCTCCCTCTCCCTCTCCCTCTCTCTCTCCCCCTCTCCCTACTCTCTCTCTCTCTCTCTCTCTCTCACCCCCTGCCCCTCTCTCCCTACTCTCTCTCTCTCTCATTATCAGCATCATATCATTAAACAACATAAAGCATGACATCTAACAAAAAAGCATAATCATCATTATCATAATCATATCATTTAACAAATACAATCCACATCATGCAGCTAGAAAAACATCTTATAATTCAGAAATCAATTATCGTCATATTATCTAAGAAGCACAATTATTATATCATCTTAAAAGAATAAAACAAATACATGCCAAAATATATACACATTAAACATGCAAACAATTGTCAACATCATATTTTCTTTCAATGCAATCATATTATCTGATTAGCAAAAGCACAACAATCATATCACATAAACAAACAAAAATTGATTTCATTTAAGAAACACATAAAATACACCAACATATACATTTCGTTATAAATAAAAAACGATGTCTCTACATAAATATTAATGTCATTTCATCTAACAAATATATCATATTATAAAAAAATACAATTTATGGGTACATTTAAAAAAAAAAATTATGCCTCTTTTCACATTTAAATAAACAACCGCATTCATTTCACATATCTTATAAAAATAAAAATAAAAATATACTCATGAATAAATTATATTATATCATCCCATTTCCAAAAAAAAAATTAATTACATACAATAGAATAATAAGTTATAAATCAAAACATTTAATTTACAAAAATATTCTTGTATAATTTAAAATCAATAAATAATTATACAAACACAAATATAACTAAACAATTCAAATAAAAGAATTAAGTAAAAAAATCACTAATAACCATATAAATATAAATGACATAAATCAAATAAGATAGAATATAGAACAGCTTTAATTATATGATATTAATTTTATTTGTTATATATAAACCAAATTAATATAATTATTTATTGAATAAATCAAATATTTAAAAAAAGAAAAAGAAAAAATAACGAATGAAATGTAAGGAAATAGTTTATATAAAAATTTAAAATACCTAAATTGAATTGATGTTGAGGGACTCCGTAAGAATAAGGAGTAAAAAGAGAATTATAGCCTATTGAAGAAGAGGCATGAGATCCTTTCAAGAAAACAATGGATGATGATAGTGAGAAGCAACTACCTCCTAACCAGTTGAAGTAGATAGTCAAGATATGTGGAGGAGTCTCTAAGGTTATGAAGGTGGTAGTAGGATTCATCAATTCTGAAGTAAATGCAAATGGTTGGAAGAGTAAAAAAACTGGAAAGATGAAATAGGGAATGATATAGAGTTGCCTATGAAAAGCTTTAGCAGAGTTTGAGAAACAATTTAGACAGTCATACTAGGAAAAAAATTCAAATATTGTATAAAAGCCAGAATTAAAAATGCTTTCAAAACTTTATGACAAAGAATATTGCAATAAGATCAAATAGAACAGAGCAAAAAGATCTAAAGGGTTTAGGACCAAGAAGAGAGCAAAAAGTTTGAAAGAAAACTAAAAATTAAGAAAAATTAATGAAATTGCCTGTGGATTAAGAAAAGGGCAAAAATATGTTAATGATATGTAAAGAGCAATAAGAGAGCACAAAGATTTAAAAAAATTAACATTAAGGAAGTAGTGAAGAAATTAAAGTAGAAATAAAGAAGAAGAAAATTGAAAATTCTATTCTAATTTATGCAATCAAAACAAAATAATAAAACATGAATACGAATATGAAATAAATACCTGTCATGGGTGTAACAAATATCATCCTTGCATCCCTGATCGTCTTGGTCAAATTCAGATCCACTCTTCCTTATTCAAAAGGTAACAAAGAAAAAGAAAATAACTAACAGAATCACAGCCACAAAAAACATTGACATACACCAGAGAAAACACTTCCAAAATGCAAATACAAAAATTTCTTGGCCTGCTGTCCCTACCTTTGTCGATGGCATAGGCATGATTTATCATACCTAGCGCAGCCAGGCCAGCATCGCAGGAACCGCCGATTCTGAAGGCCAATTCTAGAAGCTGCTCTTTATTCAGCTGTAGCTCTTCTCTAGAATTAGGAAATTCCATTAAATTTTCCTGTTGTTGTTCGCTAGCTGCGGCATGAATCATGTGAACTTTGGAATAAGCTAGCAGCGTGGAGTCTGGACTATGTAGATTAAGAACAGGCTCCACTGCAGAGATGTAATGAAGGAGATCTGCATGAACAGTCGCCAATGCTTTCTGTAGCTGCTGCACCTATCTCTGGCGGATGGAGATTGCTCCAACCCACCCATAACGAGCTTCGGCTTCCTCTCCCACTGGTGACTCTCCAAATCATTGATAATTTTGTCCACGTTGCTTGCTGCGAAGATCTTGTGAGCATTGGTAAATTTGCACACTTTCTACACTTTCTCTTAGGAATTTGCAGGCATCGCATGGTGAGTTCGATGAATTCAAAGCCATCTCTGCCATGGAAGATAAACCGTCATAGCAGAGAAGATAAACCGTCATGATTTACTATGGCGGAAAAGAAATCAGTACCTTACACATAAATATGACTAACTACGAGGTAAATAATTATTTGAATCAGTACAAAAAATAACCAGACAATGCATATTTTCTTGATATACGGATTTACCTAGACTTTTCAAGATCGAAAGCGTCTAGGTAAGTACACATGCACACGCAACTGAGCAAATCTTCGTTTATTTGATTGCCACACCGCGGCCGTCGATGACAAATTTTGCAGGCAATCTCGGCTCAACTATTGAGTGGAATTGGCAAGAACACTAACTTGTGCTCAACGAAAAATTATATGAATAGTTAACCCTCAATGCTTAAACTGTATTTCAGAAATAAGCCATTTGCTTCTAGAAACAGTAGTATCAATATCTTAACTTAATGTTGATTTATTGGTTGTGCGCCGATAAATACGACTAAATCGAGATCTCAATTTCGTCAAGATAATCGAGATCTCAGTTTCCTCAACCGCTCAACTTCGGTTGTTGATAAAAAGAACGAGGAAGTAGGTACTTTCAAGGAGTTAACAGTTAGGTTTGGGAATGTCGGCGTCACAGCTTGTATGAATTGGAAGATGGAGATGGTACTTCAAGTACCTATCAGCTTTTCCTAGACAATGAAAGGCTGTGACGTGAAAGGCAGACAAAGAGATGATAGGTAGAAGAGTAAGTGTGTTAATTTTGGAAGTGTTTTTTCGGGTGTTTTAGAAGAGCAAATACACATGATAGATAGAAGAGATCTTTCGACTATAGAAGAGAACATCATGTATTTCAAAGCCACGTAAAGATTACAAGCGATCCCTAATATCTGGAAAAAGCAATGTATCTGAAAAAAGCTGTGATCCGTTAAAGTAAGAGTGGATGATAGTTTAACGAAAAAACATGAGATGCTTTTCTTGAAATTTTCATATAAAAAGTTAGGTTTTCTTTTCAAGAAATTATGTAAGCAACCACGTCATGTATCCGCCTGTGTTCAAATTTGGAATGTTCAAACTTCAATTTGAATTTTAGGTATATAAAGTTGGGTTTTCTTTTCACGAAGTTATCTACGCAACTACGTCATCTATCCGCATGCGTTCAAATTTGGAATTTTCAGTGTAATCTTGGCACACGGCTTTTGTCCTACACTGCTTGTGGCGGTCAGCAATTCAATTAATATTATAAGCAGTAACTGTAGAGAGAAAACTCGTTATATGTTTGTATTTCCCTATTAATTCATTCAATATAATTGATAGGCTTTTGGTGGTTAACAATTTAATTAATATAATTGATCATCTTTTTTCAATTAATATTACATTAATATAATTGAGCATCTTTTTCTCCGTCACCAATTCAATTAATATTACGTGGTTAATTGGAGAAGCAGTGGTGGTATAGAAACAAAGCTCGTGATATGTTTTTATTTCTTTCTTAGCTCATTTTTCATGTAACTTCAATATCAATATAATTGAATTACTCTTTTTCTGTTTTGGTTTTCTTTAATTGGAAATGTTAAGTTTTAATTATTGAGAATTATATTTTAGGCAACAAATACTTTATGTAATTTAGAGTAGTGTAATCTTCTCATGGTTTTCTGCTTCCTATTATCAACTATTAAAATTTCTTTAAAGTTATTATAAGTGATATTTTAGGCAACAAATAATTTATGTAATTTAGAGTAGTGTAATCTTTTACGGTTTTCTGCTTCCTATTATCAACTATTAAAATTTCTTTAAAGTTATTATAAGTGATGAAAGAGAGCTACTTGTTCAAGCTTACTATAAGTAACCAAATAGAGCTAGTTTCATTTCTCTATGTTAT
>APFE030535660.1:0-10432 GCA_000404065.3 Pinus taeda | reverse complement strand
GGAAGATGAAGAATTAATGAGGAGAACCTATCTAGATCTGTTCAGGTCTGTGAGACACTGAGACGATGTCCAATCTCAGGGGGAGGAGATGTAATGACCAAACATTTTACATGAATAAATTGTTTGATTTACCGTTATAGGTAAATACAAAACAAAGATTATTATTTTCTTAAAAAAATGATGAAAATATTATTAGTTCAAAAATTGAATATGGATTGCATAATATATACAATAACTTTATGTGAAAAGTTATTTTCTTTTCTTGCTTAAAAATAAAAGAAACAGTTGCCAGCAGACAAGGGGAAACCCTAACTGCTTTTCCTTTCCCATAGAAAAAGGGGAAAGAGGAAAAGACCCGGGTTTGTTTAGGAACAAACGGGAGGAAAAGAGGAGGGCACTGAAGTAGAAGAGAACAGTGCTACGTCTGGTGAGGACCAGATAGCATAGGCACAAGTGTGCTTTATATTGCTGAAGGTTGTGGCCGGCAAGTGAGCTTGGGGGAGAGATTCAGTCCGGACGACTGATCTCGTGGCTGGGAGGATAACAAGCATTAAATAATCTTCTCCATTCTGGAGAAGTGCAGAGGATAGAGAACGGGACAGTACAGGTAAGTACAGATATTATTCAGTATTACTGGGAAAAAAAATTTAATCCTGAAAGGTTAGATATGATTCTGTATTTCTGAGAAATTGTTATAATTCCTGGAAGGTTATTATTAGGTCATGATTTAGAAATTAGTGCATTGCTGAACTGGAACTAGTAATGAATAGTTCAACTGCTCTGCCTATGTCAAAACCAGAGAACCGAGAAACTAAATCTTTATACAGTATCAGAATCTTTGACAACTCAGCTATATATAATGAGAGAAACAGTAATTTATTGAATGCAAGAACAGAGAAAGAACTGTTCATAACCATCATTTATTGAATGCAAGAACAGAGAAAGAACTGTTCATAACCGTAACCACATAGATAACTCAGGAAGTAATAATTTACATTCTGTGTAAACTATACGAATATCGAACAGAATAGTGCACATCAGTATAAAAAGAATGAAGTGCATTACAGGTATAGAATCTAAAGAAGGATTATTAGAAAATATTCTACTTTCAGCTAGAATGCTAGGTAACTGTGCACTATAAACTATGTAAACCCATGACGGGAAATTCATCACAAACCCTATTGGGGTCAAAAGGTTTATATGACAAACGTGAGAGCAATCGTTGTAACTAATCCACAATCTAGACTCTGCCATGATAACCGACCCGAAAGAATACCATATCAACACTATGATAAGTGGACTGGTAGAATACATCGGATGGTACGACCTGGAATGGAACACAAGAGCAGAGACGGATACCGCGACATGAAAGAATTAATCAAAACATCAATTATATGTGCATACTCTGTTAAAGAAAAGCCATTAAACGCTGAAACAGAGGGAATAATAATAAGGAATTGTGACCTGTGCGCCAAATGCCAAATAAACATATATAACACAATAATAAAGAAAGTCGGTGGCTCGTGTAAGAGCAAAACCGCATTCGAATATCAACAGAGCATTTAACATGTGAAATCAAAATGCATATGTATTAAGGACAGTGAAAATATATTAACATGTTCAGACAACTCGGGTCGAACCCTGAATCCATAAACGTCTGAAACTGTAACCAAAATAGTACCGAATATTACATAACGAAATCATACTCTGACCCGTGTAAATACATTAGAGTACAAGGTCTAAATGAGTACTGAACTCGAATTCATAGCTAACGGGATTCCTCAGACAGTTTCAAAGGAAATCGAGTAGCCGTAAAGGAAATATATGTAAATTATAACTAGTCAGAACAAACTGCAATGAAATGCCATTCGGCATCATTGAGATAACCCTCCAGGACAGAGCTTAGAACATCGAGTATGGAGATACCCTGTCCGAGAATACCATTTACGCTCAAGCCACAAATAGTAATCGACAATACCCCTGACAGAAAGAGAACAACAATAAGAATGACTTTGGAGCTGGAGAGAATTAATAAATTCCTACTGGGTATTGTAGAACTTACCTGTAGGATGATCATTTGGCAGCAGAAACCTTATAGCCTCCTTGCCGCCGCGGGTCTCTGTGAACCGTCTCCCTGTTCCAAGCCAGTATGCGAATGGGCAATTAATTACATTTACAAAATATAATGGAAAAGAAAACAAGCATATCAAATGTGTTAAGGGAGAAAAGAACTACCTGGTAGCCGAATGGAAGGCTCAGAGTGGAAGCCAGCAATGGCTCCTCCTTCAATAAAGTCAATGACTGCAACACCGCAGAGGAAGTAGAACGGTGGTGTATCAAGCTAAGACCCAAGCCATTGATTACAGTGGCATGGGGGTGACACTGGAAGAAAACATCCCTGGAAGAAGCGGCTCTGCGAACTGGAGGAAGCAGCTCTGCGAATAACGCACAAAGAATGAATGAATGAAACCCTAAGTACCTCTTCTACAGAGGCAACTCAACTTACACCGTCCGATCATCAGGTTTCATCCTCGTCGTTCATCCACTGTGGAAATCCTGAGGAGGCTGTGGGTAGGGCTGTGGCATTTAATCCAGCCAGCTACCAAACCAAAAAAATCAACAAACGAATCGAGGGAGATAACCGAGGAGACAGCTGTCTAGCACTTGAACCATTAGTTAATGCCGCCAAAACTTATGAAATTACGGATGCATTTATGGGTTGTATGCCAAGGGTGGTAATGACCAAAGACAACCAACCCTTATTACGTTTCCGCCGATATGTGAATCAGAATTAACCATTAATAACTTTACTATTATTCGCCTTGAAACGAAAAGGTGATATTGTGTAGGTAAATTAGATTAAATTTTTTTTTTTTTTTTTTTTTTTTGTTTTTTTTTTTTTTTTTTTTTTTAATATATAATTATTATTATTATTTATATTTATTATTTATTTATTTAATTTATTTTTTATTATTAATTTTTTTTTTTTTTTTTTTTTTTTTTTTTTTTTTTTTTTTTTGTAATATTTAATCGTGTAGAGGGTTATGAACATTCCCTCAAAGAAGATGGCTCGGTTTCAACACATTCCCCAACAAAGCATGTATCTAGTGTACCTCTCGGGTGACCCTGCACTGAGAAGATGTGTAGGCGTTAGATGTAAATATTTTTTAAATTCAAATCAGAACCACATTTGAGGGTTTAAAACTTTGACCACTAAATTAGTGTTGTGATTAATCGAGAAGAGTTATCATTAAAATGAGGAACTATATTTTAATAAACGAAAATCATCATATCACATTAAAATATATAACATGTAAATAGTAGTTGTAAATTAACATTCGTTTTACCACATAAATTAAAATAATGATTTTGTAACTATATTTAAACCTAATCAATAAGTACTTAAAATTTTAATATTTACAGTGATGAATATTCGCCCTCATTTTCTGATAGATATTATTAATTTCTAAATAGAATTTCTTACAATATTATTGGTAAATACCGTGGTTTTATCAATACAACATACTCAAAAATCATAACTAATTTCAAAAATATTTTATTTTAGTTTAATTTCATAACAAATTTTAAATTAAAACTTAATACTTACAATAAACATATAATTTAACAAGATTTTTTACCACAGATATTCACCCCATTTTACCAAAGATAATATTATCTTGTAAATATGCTTTGTTACAATATATGTTATAATACACTGCCCAAGAAACCATAATCATTTCAAAATCAATTTTTTATAAATTTATTTAATTTATTTTATAAATTTTAAAAATTAAATAAAAAGAAGCCATCCTGGAGTGTTGTAGGTGATGTAAATGTTTGGCAATACATTAAAGATGGACTCAATTAAATAAAATAAGTAAGGATAAAATAATGCATCTAGAGAAGTGGTTAGACTACTTGATTTTTTTAAAAAATATAGATAATTTAATAGAAAATCAACCAGTATTGTAGAGATGTTGTTTATGACTTAGTGAAACAAATTAAAAAATTAAAATAAAAAATAAGAAATTAAATAATGATATTTACCAATAAACATTTTGATTTGGTCAAATTATATATATATATATATAATATTATATATATATATATTAATAATATATATGAATATATATATAATATAATAAATATTAAACAACGCCAAAATATATATTATATATATAATAATATATATATATATATAACCAACCAAAATCCGTTTTAACTTTGGATCTACCAAGTGCTCAGAGGGATCAAATCCCTTGAGATGAAAGCATATGTTAGAGTGAAAAGAGATTTGGATCTACCCAGTGCTCAGAGGGATCAAATCCCTTGACATGAAAGCCTTTGTTAGAGTGAAAAGAGATTTGATCCCTATCAACTCTTGATAGATCCAGAGTTAAGATGGATCTAGGATGATTTATATATTTTGTGATTAGTTTATGGATCTAGGTTGATTTATATATTTTGTGATTAGTTGATTAAGATGTAGTTTAGGTCTTCTTGTTTTGTTGCAATTATTTGGTAATAATATTTTGGCCAATTTTTGGTTTTTTTGTTGTTTAAAATGCATTTTCAAGCATATAGATAAATTTAACACCTTGAAAAGTCTACATGGGGTAGCTCAAGCGGCAATGGCCGTGGAAATGAAGTCTCACCGAACCGGAAGTCTTGGGTTCAAATCTTGGGCTACCCTTCCCCCGTTGAGGGGTACTTAATGGACTTGTAAATTGGAAAGTCCCGCCCCAGCCCTGGCAAATTTCATAAGCCAAAATGTAGAAAATTTAAATTATTGCAATGGATAATTGGAAGACTTATTATGGTAAAGCTTTTCCAAAATTTTAAATGCATTCCGCAATAACACTTCAATTATATTTGCCTAATACTTTACATCAATAAATATGATAAATAAATATTTAACTAATTAATATATTATTCTAATATTTTATTAATCATTATTTTCTTTTTTTCTAATTTAATTCTATTGCCTTTTAATTGGTTTAACATTTTCTTACATTTTTTCTATTTCCAATTCAACTATCTATTATTTAGGTTGGACATGTGATCGGCTAAATTGGTTAGAGGTATGGTCTAGAATGTAAACCATCACTCAAATTCTAAGAGATATTCGATAAAATATAATATGCTAGCAATCAACTAGGGTTATGGTGTAGAATGTTGAAAAATGCAACAAGAAATTCTCAATTTGATTTTGCCTTGATTAAATTAAGAAAGTTCGAATTTCCACATCAGTAAACAACTTGAATGACGTTAACTTGTGTGACATGGCTCGTGTCACCCAGTTTATTCAGTAAATTTGAGTTAGAGGAGTTAGAGTTCAGTTTGGCATGTGTGATTGCTAATTTGTAGCAACCAAGGTCAGTTATCTCAAGTTGTTTTCAGTTAAACTAATTCCAACTTTTGGAGGAATTAGTGGAAGGTTAGTTAAGCAGTGGACTTTAGTCAAACTCGGTGATCATCCAGTTCACTAATCAATCGACTCAAAATATCTAGTGCATGCTGAGAATTTGAGTTACCCAGATGAGGTGGAGATTCCAAGGCAGTGTAACATCAGTTGTAGACTAGTCTTGAGTGTACAAGTGTTGCATGCAGTCAGATGACCAACCTAAAGGAATTGTACAATTTAATTGAGGGAATTTCCTAAATAATATGGGCTAATTCCTTAAGGAAAAATGCAAGGAAATAAGAGCTCAAGCCGAGGAAAAATTTGACTAAGTCTAGGTCAGAGGCCTTCAGTGAGCAGAGAGATAGGTTGTGCACTTGTGGGGAGAGCTTAGTTGAGAAAATAAATTGTAATAGATCTCTATTTCATTATTTTAATGCAAGAGGCATCAGGGTTTTTAGAAGAATTCTTTCCCCAGATAAAAATACTTAATGCATATGTGTTATTCCTTCTTGCATGTATGAAATTTTTGTTCTAAATTATGAATTAATGTCTGCAAAGCATTAGTGTAGATATTTGTTTTGTGATTTTGATTAAAAATTCATGAGTAGTTGCAAATATACAACCTAATTCCTACATGGTATCAGAGCATGATTCACATTAGAACAAAAAATTCAAAGTTGTTTCTCAGAGGCTCAAATTTGAAGATCAGTGTAGCAGGATTTATTTAGAGCTGAGAAGATGGCCTTTAATGGACTAAGGCTAGAGTATGACTTGGAAGGAACCTCTATTTTTTTTGCATGGAAGGATTGCATGGTGGTAGTATTGGATAAAATTTGTTTGCTAGAATATATCAAGATAGAAATTGCAAAACCTCAAGCATCTGATGCTCAAAAACTTGCTCAGTGGAAGAAAGATGTAGCCAAGGTTAGGAGAAACATCTTGGAGGGAGTACGGGATCATATTGTCTTGAATCTCCATAGAAAAGAAACTTCGTTCGTGATGTAGAAATAAATGATAAAATTGTTTGAGAATAATAGTGACCAAAGGAAGTTGGCACTTAAGGATAGACTTTGAAGTATCAAGGTGCAAAAGAATTACACAATTTAGCAGTATCTGAGCAAGTTTACACTGTGTTGTGATGAACTTGGAGGGGTCGGTGTTAATGTCCCTGAATAAGACTTGGTAACCTTAGCCCTTTTGGTCCTTCCAAAGAGCTGGCACAACTATTAAGATTCGGTGAATGGGAGGGAGAAACTACTGAGTTGGGAGAGCTTATGGTCTAATTTGGTACAGGAGGAAATAAGGCAGAATACCAAAGATGAGACTTCATCCAAGGGCGAGGATGAAGAAAAATTTACATTGGATGGAAAGGCAAAGAAGGGAAAAGGGAAGAAATCCTAATCCAAACCAGAATCCAGTCAAGAGGGCAAGAAGAAATATTTTTCAAAAATTAAATGCTTCCATTGTCATGAATTTAGGCACTATGCAACGAAGTGTCCACACAATCTTGAAGGAAATGAAGAATACCTCAAGAGAAGTAGCAAGTGAAGCTTTGGCTTCACATTTCGAGCTTGAATTTACCCTAATTACATGCATGACCAACACAATGATGGTGAGCATGTGCTACTTGGAATTAGGTGCATCGTTCCACATGACGAGGAATAAAGACTTTTTCAGTGACCTGGAAGAAAAAGATTTGCAGATGCACATCAAGATGGGGGATGACAGAAGGTATAATGTGAGTGAGATTGGTACAGTCACCTTTAAGAGGAAGTTGGGCTTCTTCTCAGGTTCAAGGATATTATGTTCATTCTGGACCTAGAGAAAAATCTTGTCTTTGTTGTAGTTTTGGAAAACCGTGGTTATGATGTGATCTTAAGCAAAGGAAAGGAATTCCTGAGACACATAGCCACAATATATGTGAAGCACATTGAGGTTTGTGTAAAGAACATGTATAAGCTAGATGTGGAGGATTGTGTTGCATTAAGCACAAAGGTGGAGAAGGTGCAGAGCCGCGATGGTAGAGAACTTTGGTATAGAAGACTTGGCCACTTGCATCATGGTGCTTTGAAGATCATGCAACAGATAACCACAAGACTCCCTAAAAGAGAACTCAAGCAACATGATGTATTCAAAGGATGTACCTTGGGGAAGTACACAAAATCCACATTCCATTATCGGGATAGAAAAGCACATGAAGTCCTCCACTGCCAGACAATTTATATTTTTCATTTTTATTGATGACTTCTCATAGAAGTGTTGGATGTTTTGCATGCGGAAGAAGGATGAGGCATTCTCCAAGTTCATAGAGTTCAAGGCAATGGTTGAGAGAGAAGTGGACAATAAGGCGAAGGCTCTCATGAGCAATAATGGAGGTGAGTATGTGTCGAACGAGTTTAAAATTTTCTTTGCAAAAGAAGGCATTCAATGAGAGTTGACAACACCCCACAAGCCACATCAGAATGGGGTGGTTGAGAGAAAGAATTGTAGCATTGTGGGAGAAGTGAGGTCGATGTTGCATGATCAAGGCCTACCTCTACATTTGTGGGCTGAGGCATGCAACACAACAATCTATTTGCAAAACCAGAGTCTTCATCGGATTCTAGGCATGATAACATCAAAGGAGGATTTCTCGGGGATAAAGCATGTTGCGTTGCACTTCAGGATTTTTGGAGCCTCTATTCACTGCCATGTCTCCAAAGAATCAAGGAAGAAGCTAGAACCACAACAGAATTAGGGGTATTTGTGGGTTACAGAGAAACTCCCCGTAGCTACCATGTGTACTTTCCATCCCTTAGAATGACAATTGTGTGAAGGGATGTAAAATTTGACGAAGATCCCACTAGAAGAACTTCAGATCCCCACTAAAAGAGGATTTTTTAGATCCAAAGGAGGAACCTAAATAAGTTGTAGAGAAACCACAAATTGAGGAGTAGAGGGTGGAGAAAACCACTCAAGAATAACCATCTAGAGAAGGTAGGAAAAGGACCATGGAAGTTGAGAGACTTATGTAGGATGCGAGGGAGAATGTGGGAGCTCCATCAAATTAACACATGCATAGAAGGTCACCATATCGGTACACTAGCTACATGGCTCTAATGATTGAGCATATAGAGATTGAGCCATCCTCTTTCGAGGAAGAAATAAAGCAACCTATGTGGGTTGATGCAATGTTGGAGGAATACGAATCCATTGTAAAGAATAATGTTTGGGAAGTGGTCCCAAGACCAACATATAAATTAGTTTTGGGTTCAAGATGGATCTTCAAGGTAAAGCATGTATCAAACGAAAGCATAGAAAATTACAAGGCTAGATTTGTGGCCAAGGGGTACTGTCAAGTTGAGGGGATTGACTATGAGGAGACCTTTTCTCCTGTAGCAAGGTACTCATCCATCAGATCAATTCTTGCTTTGGCTACAAAAATGGGGTGGAAGATCCACCAGATGGATGTGAAAACAACATTCCTAAATGGAGTTATTGAGGAGGAGGTGTATATCAAGAAACCAAAAGCCTTCGAGACTTTTGATCAGGAGTCTCATGTGTGTAGACTCAAGTGAGCATTGTACTGTCTCAAGAAAGCACCTCGTGCTTGGTACACCATGATCGATAGATATCTCACCGGTTTGGGCTTCACCAAAAGTGAAGCAGATGAAAACCTCTATCATATTTTGATAGAAGGTAAATTGTTGATTATTGTCTTCTATGTTTATGACTTGATTTTAACTAGTGATGAGCAGTTGAAATGAAGGACATGGGTCTCATGCACTACTTCCTCGGATTGGAAGTATAGCAAGGTGATGGGGACCTATTTGTATCTCATGGAAAGTATGCCAATGAGATACTTCAAAGCTTCTGCATGGATAGTTGCAAACCCATGGAGACACCTTTAGCTATCAACTAGAGGAAAGAGGATGCCACTTCAGGTGAGGAAGTAGATGCTACTATTTACCGGTAGTTGGTGGGTTCACTAATGTATCTTGTGAACACACGACCAAATATGTGATATGAAATCAACCAACTGAGCCAAGCTATGGTTAGGTCAACCAAATTATTTTGGAGGGAAACTAAGCATGTTCTTCAGTACCTCAAAGGCACTACCCAGTTTGGACTATGGTACAAATAGACAGAGGGAGTGAAGGTGTGTGGCTTCATAGATGCAAATTGGGCAGGAATTCCATAATACCAAAAGAGTACATCAGGTGGAAATTTTAATGTTGGGTCCGCAACAGTTTCTTGATACAACAGGAAGAAAAGAAACGTGGCACTCAGCTTGGTAGAATCAGAATACATGGCTGCTAGTCAAGCAAAATGTGGGGTGTTCTGGATGAGAAAGATACTTGTTGGATTGTTTGGTCAGATGATGGATCCAACTGTGATCTATGATGATAATCAGAGTTGCATCAAGTTCTCTGAAAATCATTTTTTTTCACAATCAATCCAAGCATATAGATATCTGGTATCACCATTTACGAGACTATGTAGTGGCGGATAATGTTGTTGCAGTACATTCTGACAAAGGAACAAGATGTTGATATTTTGACAAAGGCCTTGTCAAGAGGGAAGTTCGAGTTACACAGGTGCAGGATAGGGGTGGTTAATAATCCCTTTCTTGCTGAGAAAAAATGTTGAAAAATGCAACAAGAAATTCCCAATCTGATTTTGCCTTGATTAAATTGATAAAACTCAAATTTCCACATCAACATACAACTTGGATGATGTTAACTTATGTGACATGGTTCGTGTCACCTAGTTCACTCAATACATTCAAGTTGGAGGAGTTAGAGTTTAGTTCTGCATGTGTTATTGCTAATTTGTATTAGTTAAGGTCAGTGATCTCAAATTATTTTCAATTAAACTAGTTCCAAATTTTGGAGGAACTAGTGGAAGGTCAATTAAGAAGTGGGACTTTAGTCAAACTAAGTGATCATCCAATTCACTGATCAATCAACCCAAAATATCTAGTGCATGCTAAGGATTCGAGTTACCCAATTGAGGTGGAGATTCCAAGGCATAGTAACATCAATTGCA
>APFE030535659.1:0-12099 GCA_000404065.3 Pinus taeda | reverse complement strand
GTTCTCTAAATGAACACATGAAATCAAAGAAACACGTTGCTACTACTACAAATGAGGGTTCACATGAGAAGATTGGGTTGAGGAGTGGCATGGTTGGGAGACCCAAAAATCCTATGAATGACAAGTCCCAACAAAGTTTGACTAGATTGTTGGTCCCATTATCACCATCAGTGTTACATAGGGGTTCTACAAGTGCAAATCCTTCTACTTTAGGTATGTTAATTAACAACTTAGACTAAACTTGAAGATGAATTTGTATATTATTTTATTTATCTTCAAATTTATTTGTTTGTTGTCATCTTATTACAGCTCAATTATCTCCCTTGTTACTACAATGTTGGGGGTATTGGTATCCTTATATTGATAGAAATGGGGAGAGATTGGAAACAAAGGTCCTAATGGATGATCAAAGGGGTGGAAAATTATGGGCCATAGAGAAGCATACCAAGATCATGTTATGTTATGTCGGTATTGAATGTTGTATTGATGGTACATATAGGCATATTCATTGTGAGAGGGATTCTGAAATAGGGATCCCATCTGATTCATTAACATGCAACTTTTGTAAGTTGGTTGCAGAATGTGATGACTTTAGGATGTTATTATATCATGAATCAATGTGCACCAATAAAAGAAGTGAATGAGATATAGGAAAAGGTAGAAGACTCGACTATTTGACTCATAATGAACTGAAGAATGTTGCAAGGGTTACAAATGCTAACCATAGATCAATAATGTGATCTCTTTGGTGGGAGAGGACAAAGGTTGCTACACTCTCTATTAGAACAAGATCCCTAAAGGAGAATTTGTTTGAATCAACAGAAAGGAAGGATCTCTTTAGGTTTTGTAAGGATGTGCATGAGGCACATAAGCAAGGAAAATTACAAGAAAAAGATGCAGTTTGGGAATTTGTCAAGGATATTTTTCATAACTTGATGGATGCAAAAGCAAGGAGAAGATATAGTACATCCACAAAATCCCTTTATGAGATGATCAATTTATGGGGAGGCCCTAGATTACATAGCTTTATTAGCTTGAATCTAGATGGTCCTTCAATATCGATTACTTTAGGGCAGGTTAGAAAGTCATTAACATATATCCCAAGGGAGCACAAGCATATTTTTGAGGCAGTCAAAAAAGTTTATGCTTCTTATAAAGCCAAGCATGGTATAGATGGCCCAATTCCTGTATTGCTCACTGAAGATGAAACAATTGTGAAAAAAAATGTTAGGTGGGTAGAAAAAAGTGATACACTAGTGGGGTTTTGTGGTACTAGAGAAGAACATCAATGCCAATCACATTTCTTGGTGACAGTTGGTGACGGAGTTGTAGGCTGTGAGATTATAATAGATTCTTTTAAGAACAATGTTATGGGCCATTATGCACATGTTATTATTGTAAACCCTTTACATGAAAGGCTTCCTCGTTTGGTTATGGTTGTTCATGCAACACGTAATGGGTTCAATGAAAATTTTGTTTATCAATAATAGGAAAAGGTAGAATCTATGTGGAAGAAACACATGGAAAATAATTTGGGACCTATTGTTGGTCATTCCTCAGATGGGGATAGCAGAAGAAGACAACTTATGTTGAAGGATTATTCTTCAACATTAGGTCCTCGATATCAAATTCCTTAGGAAGGGTGGAGGCTAACCAGGTTGTACAATGGTTGTAATGTAACAAGATTGCATGACAAAGATTACATCCACAACGAAAGAAAGCTAGTAAATCCTTTGTTTTGTGGTCAACAAGATTTGGTTTTAGGAAATGTTTACATAAGTTTTGGTCATGTCAGAATGGTTTATCACACTTTCAAAGTGGACAGTCACAAGCTTAAAGGTGAAGATATAGAGAGGATGGATCGACAAAATTGGGGATCCGCACAACACATTTCTTCAAGGCATGTTCAGAGCTGTTTGAAAGAGTTGAGAAGTACACCAAGTGGAAAGTTAGAGAGGGCGCTAGCTATAGAGACTTATCTAATGATTGTTGCTGACTACATTGATATCTTTATGTCTCATAGTTTGAGCCTTTTGGAAAGGGTACAAAATGGTTCATGAGTTCATCATTTCTTCACATTATGGTTACGTTGGGTAAAAAAACAATCTCATACTAATGTCAATGTAAATTTCATCAGCAGAGAATCATATCAAGACGTGAAACTTTCTTGCCATTTTGCAATTATGTTGATGAGATTTTTTCAAGAACATAACTCTGACTTTCCATGCGTTTTGCACTTGACTAGGTCAGATGTATGTGAGAACATCTTTAGTAAAGTTTATGGGATGTTGGAGTGGAGAGGGCCTATGATTTCACTAACTTGCTTCATGTTGTTGGAATCCTTAATAGATATGTTTAAGAAGAATCAAATCCCCTAGGGCTTTATTTTAATAAATGTCATAAGAAGAAAGAAATAATTTGGAATAGATTGCACCAAGAAATAATACAAAACATTGATATATTATCGCAATATGATTCAATGTCCAGAGACACTAAAATTGTAGGAGCCCTTAAGATTGGATTGAAGGATGCACAAGGCATTTTATCAACTCTTCGAATGCAACCAGAAAATTACACTCAATCTTATTGGTGGGTTAAACCATGGATAGAGGATCAAAATTATCCAACATTCCAAATTGTGGATGAAGTAATTGATTCTTCTCTAATGAAAGTGAATTGCAAATAATGGAAAGTGAGTGGAGATAAGAGTTGGATGAAATTTTAGATTCCACTGATGAGAATGGAAGCAAGATGATAAATCCATTGGTGGATCTTGATGGTAAGGATATGTTTAAATCATGTTTGGTTAATTATTTGAATGGAAATCCAACATTATCAAAAGATAGGTTGACAAAAGTGAGAAATGGGGTCTAATTTAGGTGAGATGGGAAGGCTCCACAAAATGGTGATTCAATTGGCTTTGGAATTGGATCAGATTGTGGGATGGTTTTTGAAAGAAACTCAATTCCCCCCACTGAATGGATTGCAAGAAAAGGTGTTCCTCGAAGTACAAAACAAGGTGTTCCTTTTGGAACATGGTACAATGGAAGGGTTAAAAGAATAAGGAAGAAGGATGGTAATAGCGTGTTTGAATACCATAATGGAATTTACCTTTTGGATATATTAGAAGGCATCGAGCTTCATTTATTTTGGCATAGTAGAATAAAGGGGCAATGCATGTATAAGTATGATTTGATAGATCATGCTTTTGTACAACTTGAATATGTTTTAGTAATCGAAAACTTATCATACAATGCTAGGAATAACACATACAAATTAGAAGAATGTGATTACAAAGTTTTTTCAGATTTTGTGAAAAATTTGAACAAGGTAGATTTTCAAAACATTCTACTTTCTCTTTCCTTATGTATTTCCATATTTTGGATCAATTATTTGTTGTATTTTTGTTTATTTGTTCATATGAATCTAATGTTAATTTTTTACTTTTTGGTTTTAGGTCTAGTGAATCGTTCAAATGGTGAATGTTCAGGATAAATCAACCTTTTCTTTCTACATTCTTTTTGGTGTAAGCTTATTTCACTATTCATTCATCCTTTTGTAGTTCTATTTCATTAAAATGTTAATTTGGTCCCTCTAAAGTTGGTCCATTTAATCATGAAAAACAAGAGGTGGTTTCTTTTTCATGAATATGTTTTGTGGATAAGTATGTGGTTCTTCTCACTAATTTTAACATTTTCCTTGAATTTTTAGATTAATGGTTCACTTGCTAGAAAGGATATCAAGGATCTGATGTCACGAGCTTCAGTCATGATGTTTTCTACTCACTCAAGTCAACACATTTACACCAGAGCAATGTCTAGCACATGAAGTTCATTTTATTTTGAATGTTTATGTGGTACTTGGCTTTCCTATTTTTTAAATTGGACATATATATTAGATTCTGTAGTTCAAATGTGCCATCAGAGTCTTTTTGGAAATATTTATGTTTTGGCCATATGCATGGGGTCTACAACAGTTAAATTGCATTTGGTCATTATTGTCAATTGAGTCCTCAATCATATTTTGTACATTTCCTTTTAGTGCTTTCACTAAATGACATTAGCATTAATTAATATATGTAAATATTTTTCGACATGTGATGGTAGTTTCTTTTTAAATCATTTGCAACTTTATTGAGATGTGTGCTTCTGGTAGATTGTTTGGGCGATGGCACTTTGATTTCTTATTTTTGCCTACATTGATATACATGTGTTTGATGGGTCTTGCAATGTGTGCGTATGATCCAAGGGCTATTTTAAGGTGAATGGTATCTCATTTTTTTTCAACTTTTGGATTGACAAGAATTTGATAGGGTGAATGGTATGCAAATTTTAATTTATTTTATTTTTCCAAAGAAAAAATGCATACATTTCTATTTCATGGTTTGGAAAAGGAAAATACATAGAAAAGTTCTTATACCATGACATATCACCTCCAAAAAGGAAAATAAGGCCACTTGGTGGCGAATTTTCACAAACCTTCATATATAATATACCTATGATCTCTCCCGGGAACACAACTAGAAGAAAACAATATGCGTTGTTGAGCGAGGCAGGTTGTCAATGGGAGGTGATGTAGAGCTAGTTCCAAGTTTTCTGTTGCTTATTGGTCTCTCCATTATGCCAGAATCTCCAAGATGGCTGGTTACTAAATGCTTTGGGTTCGTATTTTTAGCAAACCAAAATTAGATTAAAAATAGGGTGGCGAAGCCCAACAGATCCATGGCTAGCAAAGGTATTTTATAGTATTTTCTTGTCCAAACCCCATACCAAAACCTAATATCAACAAATATGTAGTACATCTTTATTAGTGTTTATATGAATACCAATGGTTGTATATGACTATTGTAAAACATAGATCGATTTGATCAAGGTTATATGCATGCTTTGTGATGTAGTGGTGATGCAGACTGAAACGAGGTCTAGAAGGGTTGTATCAGACATTGGGAACCTAGGGTGTCATGCTTCAAAACTCAATGGGTGTGATGAGATCAAGCTAGAGTAAGTATGCTTTTTCATTCCTAGAACATATGCATTTTTTTTTAAGTTTGAAAAACCCTTATGCACTAATCATGTTTTATCAGAACATAGTGGAAACTTCAGTTTTATAAAGAAGTTTTGGTTGTGAGCTTAGCCTCTCTAGTCAAGCATTTTTCTCTAGCCATATGCTTATTCACACATTTTAAAGCCTCTTCTGGTGGGGGCTGATGAAGAAAAATGTGTATGTGACACTTTGAGTGTGTAATTCTATGTCCACGGGAAATCTAAGAAGCAGAATCAACATTTTGATAAGAACATGCCAAGGTAGATTTAGCTTCCCAATATGATGCTCTGGTCTTTTGCAAATATTTTGAGGTTTTTACCAATTAGAGTTAACAATTAGAATTGGGTGTGTAGGAGGTTTGGTTTCAATGTCAAGAATACGAGTGCTACAACAAAGTCATCGTCCATGGTATGTACATCATCCATGGTTGTATAAATCATGTGTGGTTAAACAACTGTCTGATTTATTTAACATATATGAATCCCTAGATGTTAGTATGCAGCATGAGGTGAATGATATGAGTTCAATACTACTGGGATTTATACGTTGGATTCTATTTCAAATTTGTAACTGTGTGTGGATATATTGAGGTCAATGACATGGCTCTTTTCTTTCCTATTTAGTTGGGATGGTTTACATGAATTTATTTTATTTCCACTAGTTTTGTTTTACATGCCCAACATTGATGAAGCAGATAATGAAAATCAACTTTGTTTAGTTGAATATGTTCAAGACATTTACCATTTCTATTGGCATACAGAGATATTCCTCTTTGTCATGGGAGCCTTGCAAACTATTTTTGTTCTATTCAAAATAACAACATCTTGTCTTGGAAGAATAAATTGCATTTAAACAATTTAATCAGACCTCATAAGATGACTATGTCCAAATTAACAACATCTCCACCTTATCAAACCTTTTAATCTTAAGCCCTTCATCTTGACCCCTCAAGAAAAGTCTCCGTGTTACTTTGATAAATGAGAGGGTTATCATCTGTAGGACAAATGTCATCAATAGTTAAATCATACCTCCCTCATACTCAAATTGTATTCATAGGTCTGTCTTCAAAATACTATTAATCCAAAGATTATAGAGCCTTGCTATGTTTAATTTCCTTAGCTTCTCATATGGTCTTCAAGGAAGCTCTAGACCAAAGAGGGACTTTCTAAAGATTCGACAAGGTTCTTCTTTAATAAGGAGAATACATCTTTCCTGAGATAATTTCAACAAAGGCCATTCTTTTCCTAGCTGACCTTCAAGAATAAAAGCTTTAAAAGATGCATTTGACTAGTTTACAAGTTGATTGTGAAAAATCCTGTAACATAGGAATCAACATATAAGGCCTACAACATATCACCACCACTACTAGACTTGTAGTGATATCGTACAAAATGGTGGGCTAAAAATAGAGTATAAATGATGTTGTGCAGCATGTACATGGATGTTATTCATTGACAATCCACTGATATTATATATTTACTACACAGGATACTATCCGTGATAGCTACAGATCTTCATACTTCCAATATGACCCTATCATTACTCAATATACCAATATTTTCCATACAAGCATTATTTTCTTAACAAGGCTTCTTAGTTTTATTCTAGAGATAATAGTAATACATGTCCAGAGTAACTAATCTCAACATTTTCTTATACATATTCATCAGCGAAAACAAGCTGTGTTGTTGATCTGAATGTTTCATCCTCTGATACGTTCACCACAACATTCAGCTGATGATGTTTATTAGTGATACAACTTAACGACAAGAGCAGAACCATTTTCTACTTATTAATGATTCCATGACAACTTCTACACTCAGTCAATTTTCAACGTGAATCTTAGACATATCTTCATAAAATTTTCATAATTAAGTTGTCACTTATATGATTTCAAAATGAACTTCCATCAAGTTGATACCTTTTCTCTTGGAGATGGATTCTTAGCTTTGAATGATTTCAATAATTCAAGAGAGAGAAGGTCAAGTAGATTTGACAACCAAGAGCCACATTTCACAATATCATAAGGCATTTGTCTTTGAAGAAAATGATACTATAATTTGATATCAAGGTCAGAGATAGGATAAGGTTGTCAAGGCATCGAATATGAGATGTAATGTAATTCCTTACATTTCTATTTTCTTCGACTTCAATCTTCAAATATGAACCTCTTAGCACAAAATATCACTGGCTTAGTGACCAACAAGAAAACTTAATAGGTCGGGCTTTTAAGCATAGCCCAGAATTCTTGTGGGGAGGTCAATTGTTGATTTCAATGATTCAAAATACCTCTAAGAAGAGCACCAATCAAACGTTGCTAGGATTACATCATCATTAGAGATCAAGATTCTTAAATCAAGTTCAGAGCAAGGTTACTCAGAACTTTAGAGTTGGTATTAAGAATAAAGGACATATTGCCTTGAGATATGAAGTGATCAATACATATCCCATAACAAATTCACAAACCTGATAGATTATGTCCATAACATATATATACATATATCCCCAAACAAGCTGCTACAAAAGTTAAAGCAAAACAATCATTAAAATTTCCCAGAAAGTTTGTCACATAGGATAATCAAGGTTGATCCTTATATTCAGAATTGTCAACAAACTCTCAGCAAATATCCAGTACTCATTCTCAAACTGGGTTGTCTTCAATATACCCTTTAACAACTCGGCTTTAAATTCTCAGTGATATGTAATGAAGCAAAAAGGGACGAGATGGATGTGAATCCATAGCTGTCATCTGAAACGTTCTAGGGATCTAAGAATCTCAAAGAGAAATTATTCTTTTAAGAATGATATAGTCCTTTAAAATTAGGGTTGTAATACTTTAATCAAGCATCTACAGAGGTTCGGCCCACCTCCCAGGATCATAGAATATTTCAATCTTTAAGTATGTCCTCCTATATGCTGGAGATTTATATACTGCAGTTATGAATACTGGTTAGGACACAAACACAATTAGCTTCAAGTGTTGATAGTAATCCTAGTCACTGGTTAGGGTTATTAGCTTTAGTCCTCATTCTCCTCTCCATCAATTACTGTGATTATCCATAGAAGACACCTAATCACTAATTTAGAGCTTGGTAGCTCCTCCTCAATGAATCTTGAAGCAATCCCAAACTACATGGAAGAATTATGACATGTTTGCACTCAAGCCTTGGCATATGCATCCTAGAGAGGACTTATACATGCCTTCATACCCACCAAATAGTCTTAGAAACAAGTTGTTGTAGCAGCTCTATTCCTGCAGCTTGTAACAAAGATAAACCTCACCAAATAGCATAGAAAAACATCCAACATGTATTTCTCTGACAATGGGTATATTCATCAGTAACTCTGTACCCAAAATTAAGTGATACGTTGTTAGGGTCCCACCCTAACCCCCTTATTTATGTAATAGGATTGAGTCATAGTTATAGTTAAGCAAAGAGTCAATAAAACCCATATTAATAGTTGTAAGTCATTAACCCACATTTAATGATGGGACCACAGTTAGTTGCAAATGGGCCATGGTATTAGATAGATGGTATTAAGAAGAACCTTGGTATTGCTCCATGGTATTGCATGTATGAATCCTATACAAAGGATAGAGACTCCCTGTGAGGAGCATGGTGTCTTACTTTGCAATAGAGCTCTACTCTATTGGAGGTTGCCCCCTCGAAGAGGCAAGTGAACATTTCTTTCTGAATAATAAAATACTTGTTGTTATTTCTCATTGTTCTATGTTCTAGTTATATTTCTTCATATATTTGGTATTTTGGTATCATCTTGTAGGTTAAGAGCATAACAAGTGGTATCATAGCGCTTTCCAGGGCCCGTGGGATCTCCATTTTTTAGCAATTTTTTTTTCCTGGCTAGAGACGTGTTCCCGTGTCTTTAAACCACGAGATCTGTCATTGAGTGCATAAACCTGCAAATTTTGGGAGGCATGCATGCAGGAAATACAACAGGTGGTCACACTTGTTGGACTCCCTTGTAACCCCTATGGGTACCCCTTTGAGTAGTAGCGCATTAGAACGAACTACGCATAGATTGCCTTCCAAGTACCCTCTGGGTATATCAGAAGCCCCCTAGGTCCCTTGAAACCTCGCCATAGATAAACCGTCAGCCAACTTGTTGCTACAGTACATCAAGAGTAGAACTTGAAGAGATTACTCACCCGTACAATAGGGTAGTTGGGTTGTATGGTTAAGGGTACTGTTGATCCTCCTTGGTTAGTGCTCTAAAAAATTGGACCGAGTACTACTATCAAATGCTTATGTATATTGCGACTATAGCACTTGAGACTCCTCAAGACCATACTTCCCTTCTCTATCTCGGGATCACACATAATCTCTACCAGATCAGATCTCACAAGTGGGGTTTTGTAGCAACAGTAGAAATCAGTTCCATAGTTCAGATTTATCTGAATAGCCATTTAGATCTATTACATCCATCAGATCTGTAGCAGCAATATGCTCCACCATTCAAATATATCAGATCAACCATTCAGATCTCTTAGATCCATCAAATCCGCCATCCAGATCTAAGTAGTTGTGTGGGCTCTTATACCTGGGCATGATTTTCACAGCATTGGCATTTTGGGGATTCGACTACTGTAGTATTCCTAAACAAGGGGTAAAACTCTGTTAGGAGTTAAAAAAAGAAAATGAGTCTGAGACCCGCCTGAGGTGCTTATTGGTGACTTAGCCCATAAGAATCAGGATGACGAGCTGAGCAAGGTGGTACCATTCAATTGTTAGTGCCAAAAAAATTTCGGCGGTCCCAAATTTCAAGTAATTGGCTCAGTGCATGGTACAAACTAGAAATCAAGCTATGGCAAATGAAAGGATGGACAACCTTGAAGCATCCTTGAAAAATATCCAAGAGCAGCTGACGAAAATAACTACAACACTCTCTATGGGCAAGGCAAAAGCCAACAAGGAGGCATATATTGGCAATGAACATAGTGAGGGTGAGTCTAGCCACTCTCTTCACCTCTAGGGCACCCACCAACAATCCTGTCCGCAACCACCCAAGTTGGACATGCATAAATTTGATGGCTCTCACCTAGAAGCATGGATAGCACAAATGGAGCAATATTTCAATCTGAATTACATCCTGGATAATGCCACTCATCTTAGTGTGGGGATCATGTACTTGGACAATGAAAGATGGCAATGGTGGTAATGGCATCAACGCTGCTATGGAAGGCCCTTGACTTGGGAAACATTCAAAACATCTCTTATGGATCACTTTGACCATGACTCTACTTTTTTGGTTCATCTCACTAAGCTTCGACGGATTGGAACAATGGATGAATATATTACAGCCTTTGAAGCCTTAGCTTTCCACACTTTAGGTCTACAAGATGAGTTCTACATGGAATGTTTTATCAATGGTCTTAAAGAGGCCATACAAGCCCACTTCCAACTACATCACCCTCCCTCATGGCTAGAGGCTTGCAAGATAGCTCGTGAAGTAGAACATGAGTTAGCGGCCCAGTTCAATCACTCAAATTTCACTACCAGGGGTCGCACCCCATAAGCTCACATCACTACCCAAACACTCAAAGTTCAAATGGCGGAAAGAAGAAAGCAAGGATTATGTTACTACTGTGATGAAAAATACTCCCCTGGTCATAAATGCAAGGAGCCCAATTTTTTTCAAATTGATGCTACTGATCACAGCTCATCGGGGGAAGCCCCACCACTTGAGGAACCAGAGGAGGAAGAAGAGGACAACCAAAAGGAAAATGTACCTGAAGAACTCATTATTTCACTGCATGCTTTGGAAAGGATTTCTTTGCCTCAAGCTCTCAAAATTAGAGGTTTTATTAAGCATCACCCAGTACTAGTCTTGATTGACAGTGGAAGTACACATAATTTTATCCATCAAAGAATCGCGGAAGTAGTGCATTGTTTTGTACAAGTATTTTCTAACTTCCAAGTCCAAATTGCTGATGGGGGAACAATCAAATGTGAAGGCCACTGTGAAAATGTCAAACTTCAAATGGGGGATTATCAGTTAAAGACCCACATGTTTTCCATACACATGGGGGGGGGGGTGTGACATTATCCTAGGCGCTGAGTGGCTTTGCACACTTGGCCCAATCACAATGGATTTCTAGCAGTTATATATGAGCTTTAAGTAGAACAACCACACACATACCCTCTATGGACTCCATGCGGGAGCTCCCTCTATAATCAACTCACATCAGATGGAAAAATTGTTAAAAAAGGGCCATCATGGAGTTATAGCTCAATTTAATGCCATTCAAGCCTTCGAACCCAATTCTCTTCTGATTCATCTTGAGATGCAACAGATATTAAATAACCATCTACCAATATTTGAAAAGCCTCATGAGCTTCCACCCTCGAGAGGGAACATGATCATAGCATCACTTTGGTCCCAGGGGCCCAACCACCAAATGTGCACCCATATAGATATCCATTTTCCCAAAAGAATGAAATAGAAAAAATAATCAAGGGACTTTTGGAAGGAAGCACCATTTGTCCCAGCATTAGTCCTTATTCATCACCGGTGGTCATGGTGCTCAAGAAAGATGGGGAATGGTCTATATGTCCAGACTTCAGGGCCCTCAATAAGTTGACAGTCAAAGATAAATTTTCGATCCCATTTGTTGATGATTTGCTAGATGAACTAAATGAGGCTCAATTCTTCACTAAGCTTGATCTTCGCTCAAGCTACCACCACATTCGCATGAAAGAAGTCGACATTCCAAAGACTTCTTTCAGAACTCATGAAGGCCATTATGAGTTCCTGGTCATGCAATTTGGTCTTTTTAATGCCCCATCTACTTTTCAGAGCCTTATGAACCACCTGCTCAAACCATATCTCAGAAAATTTGTCCTTGTTTTCTTCGATGACATCCTCATCTATAGTCGCACTTGGGCCACACATCTTCAACATGTAGATCTGCTCTTGCAACTACTCCGTGAGCATAAATTATTTGTTAAGATGTCCAAGTGTTCTTTTGGCATGAAAGAAGTTGAGTACTTGGGCCACATTGTGGGGCGTGAAGGTCTGAGTGTGGACCCTAAAAAG
>APFE030535658.1:0-16535 GCA_000404065.3 Pinus taeda | reverse complement strand
CCAACCACCATAGCCCACAGAGGCCGAGCGACCAACCAGGCTAGGCCGGCCAGCCAAAACGCAGAGACAGCGCACTCGCAGAGGCAATGCAGGGCTTAGGGAGGGCAGCAAAGCCTAACGATGATGGCAAAAGAGCAAACCAATCACGTAGGAGTTAGTGTTGTGAGAATCAATCAAGCTTTGAAGGGTCGCATGAGGAGTTGGCACCGACAGTCAAGAAGCATAATCGCCGCAAGAGGCGGGTCGACATTGCAAAATCGTGGCAGCAACTGTCAAGGTCTAGTAGGGCGAGGTAGAGGCTGATCATGTGCAGCATAGAGTCGCAAGCATAGCAACCAGCCAACAGTGGAAAGAGTTGCTGCCAACGTGCACAACCACCGAACTATGCATGGTTATTGGACAAGAGAAGACAAACGCGTAGCCAACAGGGTTCAGTAATCGTGATAGACAACTAAGATAAGAGTTGCCACTAAAGTTACCAACAATAGTCATGGAGAGGCAGAGAAGATGCTAACAGTCGAAGAAAATAGTGGACGTAAGGAGACTGGGTAGCAAGTCACAGGGGTTTGACCAAGGTCGATAGGCCGATAAGGCCACCTTCGAGTTGTCACAAGCATCTGCACAAGGACCAGTCATAATTGGTGTAGGGTGACAAAAGCAGTCAATAGCCAAACCGACCAACCAGCAAACGCAAAGGCGCAAGCTACAATGGTTCAAGGGCTAGACTTTGGGCTCGCAACACATAAATGACCATCCGTCATTACAGGCACAACTAATACATCGTGTCCATGTAAATTCTAGCTGATTGTGGATAGAAACAGCCATAGTTGTGTATAAAAATGAGGTCGATCAAGAGGAGTGAGGGATATGCAGGGTAGAGAAAGTAGTCAGAGTTGCTGCAAGTTGCAAGTTAACGCCATCAGAGGGTTAATAGTGGACACTAGGTGCAAGATCAAATAGTGCAGTTTCAAGCAACCGGCAGTAGGCTCGGGCAACGAGCCTGGGAGACGAGACGCGTAGCAGGAATGACAGGGTCCAATGGTGCCATAGAGATAAGCTAAAAAGGAACGTGTCACAGGCATAGTACCTTACTAGGCATGACTAGGTAACAGCAAGTCACAGTAGCCAGCAAAGAGTTGTTGGGCAAAGGATCTGCCATGATAGGCACAAATTGGCAACTATAGCCAGCAACAAGGTATGAAGGACAATACCAAGTTTGTCAGCAAGATTGGTGTAGGTCAACCCTCAGAGGGAGAGAGCGAGACCATACTAATCAAGAGGTGGCAACAAAATTTGTGGATGTCTCAAAGGACTAAGAACGACCCATAATAATGCTAGAAGAACTTAGCACATGATAGATGTTAATGGCAAAAAGTGGGCAAGAGGCCTCTTCTAAATCTGTCAAGACAAGTTTGTATGAGCTAACATTGATGGATGCTCAAGATCAAGATCCTAGGAGCATGGTTGGAAGGAATAGGTCTTCAGATCAAATTTTGCAACAAGAAGCAAGGAAGTCTTCTAGTTCAAAGGGAGCAGCTACAGCAACGGGTCAAGGTGGACGAGGTTCTTCCAAAAGTACCTTCCTCGCTAAGAGGGAGTGTTGAAAATGTAGCGAGCAAGGTCTTCTGGCTTGTGCCTTAGCCAATGAAGACCTCAAGTTGTCCTCATAAGTTAGACTTCAGCTAGGATGAGTTATTTCAATTTACTAGTGTTGAACACCTAATCCACTAAGGGTTAAGGTGTGTGAGTTGAATAGTCAGAGGGAGTCCAAGAGACGTTGGAATATGAATCCAACAATCTCACCAATGTATTGTAAATGTACATCTTGTGAGTAATAAAGCATCTCACGCTATGTCACAGGGTTCGGTGAACCTGAAGGTTCAAGTTTGAAATTCAGCGAACCTAAAAAAAATATTTGAAATTCGTTCAAGTTCGCCGAACCTGAAATTCGAACCTCAAGTCGAACTTGAACGAAATCGAACCTAAACGAACCTCAACGAACCTGAAGGCGAATTTTAACGAATGTTTTAAGGTTCGATTTTTTTAATGATGCACTGATAACTTCATTATGACAGCCATGATAGTTGTTTTATCCTACCTTCATCACTGTACTCTAGACCATCATGTTGACTATGATCATGCGAGAGTGTATTCCATGACTATAGGATCATTGTGATCTTTCTTACACCGAGACAGTGAGATCATGTAAAGATAGTGAGGGATCCAAAGATCTTTCCATTACATATATATATACATTGACTGTTAAGAAATAGATCCACCGAGATGAGATACTATTCTCACTATACTGGGTCCTTACGTCTCTTTTATTCCGAGATGTAATGGTTCTGTGGTCTTGTTATGAGGATTGTATCCTCGGAGATGATCATTTCTACGGTTTGTTATTGTGCCACAATGAGTATATATATATTTATTATATATATATATATATATATATTATATAATAATATATTTATATATAGATTGAGACCAACACTAACATCAATTCTTATAGCGAGAGAGAGTTCTATCACTTTTGTTCTTTTCGAGAGTCTAGATTTCTATGGGGTATCACGAGGCCTTTGCCAAGACTGTTATGCAGATCCTAGCTATGCAATTTGATATGTCTAGGTAGATTTTGTTCTAAAACAACATGTCGAGAATGTCTAATCCTTCAATCTGCAACGTCCATTATACCAGGTTATCCTGCCCATTAGACGAGTCATATATATATATATATATATATTTATTATATATATATTATAATATATATATATATATATATATATATATAGTCGAACCTAATGCTGAACCTCATTCGAACCTGATCGTAAAATTCGAATTCGAATCGAACTCAATCGTTTTCGAACTCAAACCATGTGACATAGATCTCACATTTATCCTATTTCGCTATCTTCTCCATGTGTGTTTAACATGGTATTGGAGCAAAGTTGGCTCAAAATACCTTTGCCATCCTAAAGTTGTCAAAGCTAAATCTAGACACCTCTGACAGTGAAACTCCTCTCCTGAGTAAAAAAAAATGCCCCCAGTCCTTTGCCCATCAATTAGTCAATCTCAATATTTATGTTCTGGCCTGGGCATTTTCTCTTTTCAGGTTACCTAACACACCTGTCGACCTGGTTGTTCATTATTAGTCACTATGCGTTCCTCCTGCAGAAACAGAGACGTTACTCTTGAATTTTCTGCTCCCGCTCAGATTTTTGAATTTTCTGCTCCTGCTAAGAGTTTTCCCTGCAAACAAACAATGACCATTACACATCTCAGCATCCCATTACAGGGTCTATGTGTTTCTTCACTTGAGTCGTTTTGAAGACTCCCTCATAACACAGTTTGAGGCACTGAAATTTGATATCTCTATGCTAGTTCACGCATTTGATTATATGTTGGTTCGTGTTGATTATGAACTCTCATACAATCGGACTATTCCAACCCATTCCTCTGCTTGAAGATACAAAGATGAAAATGCCTGGTCCTTTAACTTGTCCGAGGAGGAAAATGCCACTGGCAATGACAATGATGTAGTTGTTTGAAGACATTGTTCATTATGTTCCTGACTTCGCTGGTAATGCAAAGAACCTATTTCCTCCTCCAGCTTTGTAACGGAAGTTAGTGTACTCGTCATGGCCTTGCTCGCTATCACCGTCGCCTCACTTGTTGTCAAATAAGAGTCAAGGTGTGAGTTAGAATTGGTGTATGTTGAGCTTTCATATATATATATATATATATATATATATATATATATTATATATAACAACTCCGGCATTTGAATTATCTTGAACTCTAGCCAATCGTGTCTCTTCAATCTCTTTGGAGTTATATGCCCTTTATTATAAGTCGTAAGCTCTAATCCATTCAAGAATTGAACAATTATTCATATATTGATTTGGTTATAGGTTGGTTAAAAACAAAACACAAGAGGGAAGAGTTCCAGGAATCGCACCAAGTGTTCCTTTGGTTGGTGGCCTTCCTTAAACCATCACAGCTTGTAGACCTCCCATTTCCAGGTTGAGGGTCTCCAAGGTCTCCCTCTCCAAAGCATTAGGGGCACTTCCTCTAGCAGAAGATTTCAGCTTCTTGCTAGACTTGGAAGAGTTTCGGGAACTGCACTAAGTGTTCCAGTGTTGGTGGTCACCCTTAAACCACCACCTTATACCAACATTTCAAAGAGCACATTCTACCTAGTGTTGCCATGCATTTTTGTATATTTTGTATTACAACTCTCTTCTTGGACTCATACATACCCCTTCGGATTAAGGGGTGGAATGATGGACACATAATCTGCTAGGGGTTAATGTGTGGGACCTAAATAGTCAAAGGGAGTCCAAGAGACATTGGAATATGAATCCAACAGTCTCACCAATGTATTATAAATGTACATCTTGTGAATAATAAAGCATCTCACATTTATCCTATTCGATTGTCTTCTCCATGTGTGTTTAACAACTGGAATAATCATCAAGTTAACATGCGTAGAGTTGGAGCTTCAGTTAAGTAGAAGTCTTCATCAATTTGACTACAGGGTTGGTTGGCAAAATCGATTTCAGTTAGAATGAGTTAGGTCTTCATTCTTGATTGAAGTAAGGATGAGTTATAACTCCAGTGATGATTCGAGAGAGAACCAATTCGACTCAATTAACTTGTCAATCACAACTCAACTTCTAAATTTGTACTTGCCTAATTTAGCATGGATCGAATCTATAAAGAGAGGATGAAGGCACAAGGATTTTATAATATTTGTGCACAAAGGTTCATGTGACAATACAAAGCTCACGAGTTTGTGAGAGTGCCTTGTTTGTGGAGAGCGCAGAGAGCTTGTGTCCCAAGTAATAGGAGATCACCAATGCACTAGGATTTAGGAGCTAGGATGAAGGGTTGGCAAGACAAGTCTAGGCTAGATCAACAAGAGAATAACTTTATTCTCAAGGGATAGGTTGCTTTGTATTTTATCTATTTGCCCAGTTAATAAATACCACATCAAGTAGAGGGTTTTCCTAGTTGTGTTTCCCTAGAAAAATCTTGTGTTTTTTTTGCTATCATGTGACTGTGTTTTATTTCTATTTTATTACGCTACAAATTGGTAGAGAAATTCTACGTCTTGGTGTTACAAATTAGTTTCAAATTTGTTCATTCAAGTAGCAATAGAATTTCAAGGAAATTCTACAAGGAATACCATTTCTCATTAGGACTCCTACATCCAAGTTTACATCTTTGCTGGAGAGATCATCTGCAATAGAATTATTCATTCTCAACACCTGGAAGAAGCTAATAATAGAGAAGGCTAGTTTTAAATTCCTAATTCAATCCATAACGCTTTGCAACTTACAATACTTTGGCAAGGATCCACAAACAAAGGATGAATAACAAGTTGCAAATCTCCCAACGCCATCAAATCTTCAATGTTTGCTTCTTTGCCCAAAAGGAACCCTTCAATTATCCATATGCCTCTATCACATTATCTATGCAGTTGCCTAACGCCCAATTGTACTTGTTAAAATTGGCAACTAGGGCCAAACTCCATGTGGGTCATCTTATTTATGGTAGCAGATACTTTTCCTTGATTCCTCTCATCAAGAGGTGTAGGATTGATCTAACGATCATTCGATTCCGACAAATATTTATGGAGATATGAATTTATTTGTATTTACTTGACCAATTGTCAAGGTTGGCCAACAACTAAATGTGTGGCACACATGCCCAACATATCATATAAATAGAAGTGAGGTTGAGTCATTATTCACTCATCTCATCTCTCACACATTCTTCTCCCCTTAGCTGATTGGGTTTACACACAAGGAAGAGAAGCTCACACGTGGGAAGAAGAAGGACGCAGAAGGGCAAGGAAGGAGGACGCAAAAGCTACAGCAAGACATTTAGGACAGTGTTGACCAAGTGTTGACTTTTCAAGAGTGCGGTTTTGGTGTGGTAGCCTCTCCTAGGCATGCCACAATTTTTGGCACACAAACTAAGGCAATCTGACCTCTGGTTTGACCAGCGTTGATTGCCCTGGTTTGGGGCAGTAGGTTGGCTTCAGTTGACTGCAGTTTGACTATGTTTTTGGGATTGTTTATGGGTTGCTTCTTCTTGTTGTTGGAGGACTAAATGAACGGGAAATTGACCAAGCATATTGAAGGTCAATTTCATCTTGTTTGACCAAATTTGACTTTGCTAGTTAGGGTTTGCTATTGCTGCCATAAAATTACAAATTTATGTATTTGTATTATTTCTCTCTGTTGAACTATTGAAGACTAAAGAAGAATTGATCAAAGGGTTTCCCCACATTGAGGTTTGTCGCTGGCTAGTTGCCACATTTGGTGTCTCTTGTCTTGGCTTGTTTTTGTCGATCTATTAATGTTCTATCTGCATTTTACTTTATGTTTATGTGATTGCTAAAGAGTGGCTAATAAGAAGAAATTGAAGTAAACTGCACTAAGCATAGAACATACCATGATTTAACATGGTATCAAAGGTGAGGTGAAGACAAAGCCCAAGCAAGAGCAAGAACAATCACCGAAGGTTGTTGAAGCAATCTTAAAAGCTTCATGGGGTCCTCATCACACTTGCCCGTTGAAGACAAGCTCTGTGAGAAGTCTGACTATCACGGATGGAAGATGTCTCTCTATCTAACATTGGAAGGGCAGGAAGTGTTGGACCATGTGAAAGGCAAAATCGTTGAGCCTCCATCAAATACACTCGTTGCTGCTAGGAACAAGTGGACCAAGGGAGAAGTCAAAGCAAAGAAGATCATCCGGGACTCTATCGACAAGCGCCTGGTGGCCAACATTTCCGAACTAACCACCTCCAAGGAAATCTACGATAAACTAGTAAGCAAATTTAAAGTTAGTGATGCAAATCAAGTTTTGTTCCTTAGAAATAAGCTAAAGGAAATTAAAAAGGGCAAAGATGAGGGTATGCAAGCCTACTTCTTAAGGATCACCGAGATCAAGAATGATCTCCTATCGATTGGGAAAGTTGTTCCTGACAGGGAACTGACCATCACAACTCTCAGAGGGCTCCCATCTGAATGGTATATATTCAAAACCACTCTTCTCAACAATAATGTAATCCTAGGATTTGAGGAACTGATGGCGAGATGCATTCAAGAAGAAACAAGGATGGAAGAGTATGAAATGTTTGCACTTAGAGGCAATCTCGTTGCATTCTCCTCTCATGCTAAAAGGAGAAATAATTCCAGGGCAAAATCTAAGGGAAAGGCCGGACCAAAAGGTGGAAGGAAAGGTAGATGTTACATTTGCAACAAAATTGGCCACCATGCAAGGGAGTGCCCTGATAGAAAGGACACATCTCATGACGATGATCAAAATCACTCCCAAGGCAATTCCAACAACAATCAAAGGCAGGGCAGGTTCAATGGCAAAGGAAAGAGGAATGACGAGAATCAAGGAAATGGTTAACCCTTGAAGAAGGCAAGAAACTCCAGGTATGAATCTAACGTTGTTAACAATAAGCAAGATGAATATTATCTACCAACAACCCTCTCTACTATTGCTCCCCCGAACTCGCTGGGAAATTGGCTTATTGATAGTAGTGCCTCAAGGCACTTCACTGGTTACAAAGAAGCTCTCTCTAATCTGATAGAGAAGGACACCAACTTGGAAATTGTTCTTGGGGACAACTCCAAATATCCCGTGAAAGACGTAGGGAATGTCTCTCTACAATTGAATCAGGTTAATACAATTCATTTGCAAGAAGTCCTATATGTACCCAATCTCAAAAAGAACCTGGTGTCCCTTTCAGCAATGGAAGACGAAGGCTACAAGGTGGCCTTCATCGATGGCAAGGTGGGTGTATGGAAAAAGAATTTCAAAAATGCTTTCACTCTTAGGTTTCGGGTTCACTCTTTATATCATGTCGGAGGAAGTTCGTTGGGTGTCATGACTTGTGACACATCTCTTCAGTTCAAACTATGGCACCGGAGGTTTGCCCACCTTCATTATAAAGCTCTACCCGATGTGAGACAAATGGTGACTGGGATGCCCGAGTTCAAAGTAGAGCAAGAAGGTGTATGTCCTGGATGTGCCAAAGGAAAGCTCAAAGGGGGACAATTCCCCTCAAGCCATAGCAAGACCTCTGATATATTGCAGTTGGTTCACTCTGACATATCTGGTATGATGCTTATGAATTCCTTGGGAGGATATTTATGTTACCTCACTTTTACAGATGATTATTCTCGTAAGACTTGGATATAGTTCTTGAAAAAGAAGGATGAAGTGTTCTCCTAGTTTCGTCACTTCAAAGCCTTGATTGAGAATCAAACCGAAAAAAAAGATCAAGATCTTAAGGACTAATAATGGGACTGAGTATGAATCCAATGAGTTCCATGACTTTTGCAAAGAGGTTGGCATTAAGAGGGAGACTACAACACCATATACTCCTTAGCAGAATGGTGTGGCGGAAAGGAAGAACCATACAATTGTGGAAGTTGTTCGTGCTATGCTACATGATCAAAGGCTTCCAAAGCTTCTATGGGCCGAAGCTGCGAATACTGTTGTATATGTGCAAAACTGATGCCCTCATCAAGCATTGGGTTCCAAGACTCTTGAAGAAATGTTCCCTGGTAAGAAACCTGATGTATCTCATTTTAGAATTTTTGGAAGTCCCGTCTATTTTCATGTGCCGAAATAAATTGGGTGCATCTGGAAAGAAAGGAATCTTCGTGGGTTATAGGAAAAATACTAAGGGCTATAGAATCTGTGTGGTTGGTCAAAGGGATGTCGAGATTAGCCATGATGTCACCTTTGACGAAGATATGGCTCTTAGCAAAGTTGACAATCTTCCTCTACTAAGGAAATGTGGAGAAGCTGATACCAAGAAACCAGAGGAAAAGGAAGATGAGACGATGCCTGATGTAGAAGAACCTATGGATCCTATTGATCCCCCTCCGCAAGAGCCTTCCTCTTCTAAGAAGAGGCCTTCATGGCTTAGGGGGACACTTGATGATGCCGAAGGACACATTGCACCCAAAGGGACTTTCCGAGAAAGTAAGAAGCCAACCAAGTATGAGGGATACTTGACCCTCATAAGCACAATCATTCAAAATGAGCCTTCATCATTCGCCAAAGCTGTCAAGCATCAAGTATGGAAGGATGCTATGACTGAGGAATATGAGTCGATCATGAAGAACGATGTCTGAGATGTGGTCCCCAGACCCCAGGACAAAACAGTCGTCATTTCGAAATGGCTTTACAAGATAAAGCATGGGGCTGATGGAAGTGTTGAAAAGTATAAGGCTCGTTTTGTCGCTCGTGGCTTCTCTCAGAAGGAAGGTATAGACTATGACGAGATATTTGCACTTGTTGCCAGATACACCACCATCCGCTCGATCATAGCCATTGTTGCTTCGCAAGGATGGAACCTACATCAAATGGATGTCAAGAACGCATTCTTGCATGGTTCGATCAAAGAGGAAGTCTATGTGGAACGACCCGAAAGGATTTGAGATTCATGATCAGGAATCTCACATGTGCATGTTAAAGAAAGCCCTTTATGGGCTGAAGCAAGCACCCTGAGCGTGGTATGAGAGGATCGATAGCTACTTGATGAAGTTGGGATTCACTAGGAGTGAAGCCAACCCTAACCTTTACTTTAAGGTTGAAGGTGACAAACCTCTCATACTGGCGTTGTACATTGACGACCTTTCTTTGACAGGTGCAAACCCTCTCATTCACAAATGTAAGAGCGAGAGGGAGTTGGCTTCTGAGTTTGAGAAGAACCTGGTACTGATGCACTATTTCCTAGGACTAGAAGTCTAGCAGAAGCCAGGTGAGATTTTACTATCTCAAGGAAAATATGTTGTGAAGATATTGGAGAGATTCGGTATGGTGGACTGTAAGCCCGTGACTACCCCGATGGAACTTGACTTCAAGAAGTTAAGCGGTAGTGTTGTCGGACCTATTTTACAAAATGCTACCGAGTAGTCAACTCATCAAAGCATTGATGTTCTTGGTGAACTCCCGTCCGAATATATGTTTTGCAGTCAACACGTTGAATCAACATATGGTTGAGCCTCACCACACACATTGGATTGGTGCCAAGAATCTGTTGAGATACCTTCGTGGCACAATCACTCATGGGTTGAGATACACTGTCGGAGATGTGAGACTACATGGATATACCGATGTTGATTGGGCAGGCAATGTGGTGGATCGAAAGAGCACTTCCAGGTGTTGTTTCTCTTTAGGATCTGCCTGGATATCCTAGATGAGCATGAAGCAAAATTTGGTGGCTTTGAGCACCGTTGAGGCAGAGTACATTGCTACGAGTATGGCCTCTTGTGAGGCGGTCTGGTTGCAGAAGCTCTTCAGTGAGCTATTTGGATTTACATTGGATACTACAAATCCTGTGTGACAACCAAAGAGGGATTCGTTTATCAGAGAATCCTATATTTCATGATCGCTCCAAGCATATCGATATCAAATACCACTATATCTGGGGTATGGTGCAGCAGGGAGCAATAAGGCTCCAACATATCGGTACAAATGAGCAAGTCGCCGACAATTTTAATGAAGCCCCTAGGAAAGGTCAAATTCTTGTCTTTCCGAGAACGACTTGGTGTCGTTGAGAGACCCTATTATGAGGGTCGTGTATGATGCATACATTAAGCTCTGGGAGCTCCAAGGGGCTTGGGGCATTTCTTGGAGAGACATGCAACCACAGGGCGACTCACCCTCCCCTAGTGATGCACTATGTACAGGGTGAAAAAGTTCAACCTTCCCCTGTGATACCCCGTGGCGACTTAGGGACAAGATGATTAGTTCTCCTGTCGAGGCATTCTACCCATGCGACTTGGGACTCATGGGAAGTACCTCTCATATGATCAATGAGCAGGGAAATGGGGTTAGGGACCATAGTAGTACTATTGATGGACGCATCGATGTATCTACCATACTCCCTATGCTACGATGACCTCCATTGATCTGGAATCAATGAAACTGATCTGGGATCAATGAGAGTGGTATGACACACTCTCTGGGACTAACTGCAGATCAGTGGAGGATGGTATGATACATCCTCAATCATTTCTTCTTCTTCATAGTTCAGCAAAGCAGAGCAGAGCCAACCAGTGTAGGGCAGTGCATTTGATGGCAGATATAGTATCGATGGTCAGACGAATTAGCAGATGGAGTTCTCCCTAGTTGAGAGGGAGTGTTAAAATTGGCAACTAGAGCCAAACTCCATGTGGGTCATCTTATTTATGGCAGTTGATATTTTTCCTTGATTCCTCTCATCGAGAAGTGTAGGATTGATCTAACGATCATCCAATTCCGACAAGTATTTATGGAGATATGAATTTATTTGTATTTACTTACAAATTTTCAAGGTCGGCAAGCAACTAAATGTGTGGCACACATGCCCAGCATATCATATAAATAGAAATGAGGTTGAGTCATTATTCACTCATCTCATCTCTCACACATTCTTCTCACCTTAGCTGATTGGGTTTACACACAAGGAAGAGAAGCTCACACGTGGGAAGAAGGAGGATGCAAAAGGGCAAGGAAGGAGGACGCAGAAGCTGTAGCAAGACGTTTAGGACAGCGTTGACCAAGCATTGACTTTTCAGTAGTGCAGTTTTGATGTGGCAACCTCTCCTAAGCAAACCGCAATTTTTTTGGCATGCAAACCGAGGCAGTCTGACCTCTGGTTTGACCAGCATTGACTACCCTAGTTTGGGGTAGCGGGTTGACTTCAGTTGACTGCAGTTTGACTGTGTTTTTGGGACTGTTTTTGGGCTGCTTCTTCTTGCTGTTGGACGACTAGATGACCAGGAAATTAACCAAGCATATTGAAGGTCAATTTCATCTTGTTTGACCAGATTTGGCTTTGTTGGTTAGGGTTTGTTGTTGCTGTCATAAAATTACAGATTACGTATTTGTACTATTTCTCTTTGCTGAACTATTGAAGACTAAAGAAGAATTGATCAAAAGGTTTCCCCACATTGGGGTTTGTCCCTGACTAGCCGCCACTTCTGGTGTCTCTTGTCTTGGCTTGTTTTCTGTCGATCTATTAATGTTCTATCTACATTTTACTTTATGTTTATGTGCTTGCTAAACAGTGGCTAATAAAAAGAAATTGAAGTAAACTGCACTAAGCATAGAACATACCATAAATTAACAGTACTCAATTTCAATTTTTCCATTGGGATTGAGAATAATCCCCTCTCCCCCACCCCCTGTACCTACCACCCCCTAAAGCAGTTGGAAATGTTACAAATAAAACAATAATTTATTCATCAATGATATAAATAAAATAATGAATGATAAATAATTAGTTAGAAAATGGTGAATACATACCCTCTCACTCGTGACCAGTCAATGCTATAGCACACCATCAAAGTGATATTGTAAATCATCAAATAATATTCTCATTCAATGATAATAAATATTGTTTGCAAGTTTTTTCTTGTTACACATTTTTGGTATTTTTCAATGGGGCCTCAAGTAACAACGTAGGGTAGCAAGTGCGAGGGGTAGTCTTCAAGATTCTAAAGGAAATTCAATAACTTCTTATTTCTAGCATCTAGGGAATTTAGATAATCTAGTTGAAGCATATGCATTGTGGTGTGGCCTCTCTATAATTGAGGAGACAAGTGTGAGAATCTTATCAATCTTTGCAGGCTCAATGCTTCTCATCAAAACAACCTCGAAGGATCTAAACTAAAAACAATCATTTCTAAACGATGAACCACACTAATTGGTTCGAAACACGTCGACAAAGGTTGTCTACATGTGATTTACATTAAAACTCTTCTTGCAAATCATTTCTAAAATCAAGCAAGTTGTTCTCTTCAAAATAGTCACCTTCTTCCACATAAAAAGAGACTTTGATGAGGCAAATCATCGAGCTAAATTTGCTTCTAAGCTTAGCCATTGAACCTTGTTTCAAAGTGAGGATTATGACAACAGGTCAATCACATAAATCTTTGTTTAAGTGGACAGTAATGAGCATCAATTATGATATGAACCATTCATTACTAGCAACCTAGATCAGTGTCGGGAAAGGTGGTCTAAGGACATCTCTCACTCTAGCTCTCATGTGAAATAAAATCAGGTTCATGGCTACTGAATGCCATCATGTGCTCTGGTACAATCAAAGTGGGATTATAGCAAAGCCAAGGTCCAAGCAATGGAGTACTTCAATATGGCTTGTTGTGTTGAGTATTTTAGAATGTGGTTTCAATGGGTGTCATGGTAATTTCTGGTCTGAATTTCCTTTAAATTTCAATTTTCTTCATTTATGAGAGGTTTGTCTTCCTAAAAAGTCATTGTTCCCCCTTTTTGGGTCATTTTCATTTCCTTGCTAAGGTGTTTCAGATCATAAGGCCCAAAATAAAGAGTGTTGTATGGGCATCAAATCACCATTCAATATTGGGAATATTCTGCAAGAATTGTGTAAGAATTAGGGAGCTTGCTCTACCCATAACTCGTAAATTTCTCTTTACATGTCATTGCTCAGCAATTGGGTTAATTCTGACTTAGAATTCCTACTTTTTCCTTTCTAAATTGCCATAGGTTGGTCAAAAGCTTTTTAATTTCTTGTGAATGGGAAAGAAATAAAGACCTCTAAAAGTTTATGCTCTTCTGAGTTCGCTACATGCTCTATCTCTAGGACAAAGTTTCACTTAGGTCACGGTTTCAAGATTTCTCTGTTGCATCCAAGGTCCTTAGGTCTAGTGCTTCCAAAAATTGGAATTTAACCCTTAATTTCAAGCATTCATTTCGTTCTCTCCTACAAGCCAATAGTGCAGGTTTTGTTGTGATGGGCAATGATGATGTTCAATAGCTCCGCAAAGTCTTGTGTCATGATGGGGAGTTCACTCAGGCCAATTGCAGTGCTTTATTGGTAGTTTCTTCCAAAATTTTCGAGCTGGAACAGGCCTGTACCATTCAAAATGCCAACATAATGAACATCTTGATACTCCAAAACAGAGGCTAGACTCTCTTGAAATTGAATGTAATAAGCTGCAAAGTCTCTTTCTTACCCAACGCGTGGAATCCCTCTCTGTGACATCCAATAACAAAAGAACAGGGAACTTACTCCAAACTGCATCAAAGGAAGATGAGACAGTTGATCAGTTCAGAGACCCAATGGAAATTGGAGGCCCAGGCTCCCCTCGATCTGATGAGTGGCAAGATGAGAAAGAAAGTGACCATATTTGTCATCAGCAATATGTATTATCAAGTAATCTGAATTTGTGGTGTCTATGTAAAACAGGCCATTTATAGGCCAACTTGGAATCTTTGCCCGGTAGTTTGTCTAAAACTTTTTGATGTATTTACAGAAATCTGTTCTATCTTATCGAAGGGTAAAGGAAACAGCCCAATGTAATATGCTGCATGCTACGGTGGCAGTCTTTTTTTAAATGAATATAAATTATGTTTCGGTTGACAAAAAAAAATGGAGGAAGGTGTCAACTTTTGAGCCAAAAACTAAGCTCCTTGATCAGCAAGGTGTAGATCCAAGTCCAGTGCACATTTGGCCCTATGTTTCAGTTCTGAGAGACCCTTGCGCTAGAAATTAGGTAGAGAATCAATAGCATCTTAGTTTGATGGTAAAGGCAGAAGTCTTTCATAACCCTCATCAGCAAGGTTTGAATCCTCCAGAGATATGTGTCACCTCTCGCAGGCTGTACTCGCCAAGTGTAGATATGACCCTACATTCTTCTGGATTTGAACCTGAGACCTCGAAGGACAGGATGGATACATGCTCTTAACCGTCATGCCCACTTCACTTACAAGCTTGCTACCAAGTTTATTGAAAACATTTCAAAGCAAATGTTAAAAATTTAAAAATAGATAAATAAATAATCAAAGAGCGGACAAGCATAATCACAACAAAATCAAAGAATTGCACCAAAACAGAAACACATGATAAGTTTAGCAAAATCCAAAAGGTATGTGGTAAAATAAAATCAAATGGACAACAAAACTTTAAAGTGAAGTACAAAAACTAACCCGTGGCACGCTTTTAGTTGGTCTTCCTTCTTCATTTTGGTCTGGAGCCTCCCTCTTGTATACCGACGGTGTGTTTCTTCGTTTTCTTACGGAGGCCATTTGTCGCACTGAACCGCAACTGTTGCCTTGGCGAAAAACCCTCGATTTACCTAATCAAATTAGGACGCTCAACTCAGAGCTTCATCTTGTAGACTGAACCAATTTTGTAAGGTTTGTTCAGCCCGTCAATCCCAAGCATTCCAAGCCTAGAAAATCATCGGTCCTGCACGACATCAGAGGCAAACCGAATAAAAAAATCTGGCAAACCGAATGAAAAAATCACAATGCAGACAATAAGAAAGTCCCCTGAACCCAAGCTCTGCCCAAACGGCGGAAATCAATGCAATTTACCAGCTTTTCTCGGGCTCGAATCTCACGAGTATCATCGCAGAATACCATGACACAAAAAGGCGGCAGATGTATAGTGAGACTGAGTATTGCATGCAACAAGCACCACCGACGACAAATTCAGAAGAAATCCATGAAAATAGAAGAAACCGAGGCCCCTGCTCGCATCCTCCCCTGCATGCCATGCACTGCACTACTGACTTTGGTGTGAAGAGGGGGGAAGAGCTGAAGTTTGTATTCAAATGGTTGAGAAATGAGTCCTTGCGTTGGAAAACTCCGAAGGTGGGGTGAGGAATTTAGGGTAATAAGGACTGACCGGGGCTTGACCAATTAGAGAGCGCCATGTCAACCACTTTTGGTTTGTGAAATACTTTTTATATTTCACACTTGAGATTGCTTTGGCGCCATTGACAAATGGCCGCGGCCATGGCTTTTAAAAGATAGGACAAAACAAGCGGTCATTTATTATTAAAGTTTTTATTGATATGTAGTCTAGATAATGGGGTCTGAGTTAAGTAATGGTAAACTTTGTAGGTTTGAGAAAGTTTTAATGTGATTTGTTTATTTTTTCCTAGTTTGTGTGATTTTGATAATTGAATATTAGTTTAACTCTAAACAATTTATTAAAATTTCGAAATATCTTATTAATAATTTAAAAAATATTAGGTATATTGTATTAAAATCTGAAATAATTTTTTAATAATTTTAAAAAAGTTATGTATATTATATGTATCAAGTGATATTTTAAAAAATGTTAAAAGGATTTTAGTTAGAGTGGTTGGGTGAACAATTTGTTTTTCCGGGTTCAAGTTTTTCAAGACATGTTTTTAATTGGTTCGTTGTGATGTTTACCAGCCTAGATTTGTTTTAACTCTGGATCTACCCAGAGTGAATATAGATGAAATTTCTTTTCAATCTAAAAGAAATTGCACCTCAAGGGATTTGATCCATGAAGCTTAGTAGATCCAAAGTTAACATGGATCTAGGTTGGTAAATATTAATTTTTAATTAATAAAATACAAATAACAACTTTCATTTATAGTTTTAAAGTAATTTATTACTACTTTAATTTCTCTTCTTTTCAAAAAAGTAGTAAAACTTATCATGACTCATTTGTTAATGGGTATAAATAATTGTTGTTTGTTATTGCTCTTGGTA
>APFE030535641.1:0-28910 GCA_000404065.3 Pinus taeda | reverse complement strand
GTGGAAGAATTGTTTTGTGCTATTTCTATTATCCAACCAGATTGGATAAACGAAGCAAGGGATGAATGGAAGAAGGAAAAAGAAGTGTGGTCACTCATTCAAAAGTTGCAGAATATCCCAATTCAAACAATATTTCTAGAAATTGAAGGGGAAGGAAAAATCATATTGGAACCTAGAGCAGTCACAGAAACAAGAACCCGATAGCTACAAAATCGATCAATTTCAGAGTATCTCATCAAGTGGAAGAACTTACTTGCTGAAGATTCCACATGGGAGGATAAGAAATTTATACAGGAGCATCAAGAACTACTCAAGTGTTGAGGACAACACTTTTTGAAGGAGAGGGGCATGTTAGGCCCCTATACTACTAGTGTAAACCCTTATTGTTATTAGTACAATCCCCTTATTATATTTTTGTACCCATGTACTCCCCATATTGTTATTATTGTGCCCCTTAGAAGCCCACTATTGTTATTATTGTGCCCTTACATTATTATTATTATGTCAGCTCTCATCATATTATGACCCCTGAGACTCCTATATATAGAAAGGAGGTCTTTTCATTTGTATCATTGAAGAATTGTTCATTTATGTAATGTAAAGGAGGTTGCTCCCTTGAAAAGGCTGAATTCTAAGGCGTTCAACTATCTTTTCTATCTTTTTGTCTCCCAGGGTCTCCCAAGTATGAGAGGATAACCACTAAGCTTGTCCTTAGGATGGCGAACTAGGAAGTTTATAGGGTACTCCTAGGAGTCGATGGAGACCATCAGATCCTCAACAATCCCCTTAAGGGCTACTATGGAACAATGTGCAAGTTGTAAGACTATTGTGGTCTTTCTTAATGAACCCTGGAGATTGAGCTTGAGCATGGTGTCCTTAGTCATTACATTAACGGAAGCCCTAAGATCAATCAATCTATATGGGAAAATGATGCCATTTATGTGCACATCTACTACAGGGATTCCAGGGTCTCAATACTTTGGGAAAATTACCTACCCTAGCATTAAGTCAGACAATTGTCTAATGACATTAATGGTAAGGGTGTCACTTTTTCGCCTCTCTAGATGTTTGAAACACTTCTCATTAATCAATTTGTTGTAAATATGTAAATCCTTATTGGCTTGGAGAAGTGGAATTTTGACACATAGATTTTTCAATTCTTCCAGAAGTTCATTCTTTTCTGGGGTAGGTTGGATTGGCTGAGTTAATCTTTCAGGAAAGGGTGGTGGATTCACTCTAGGCATACTTTCCTCTCTTTCCTCCTCACTGTCCATAGGTGGAGATGGAGATTGGTTGTCCAGGAGTACTCTCCCAAACCTTACGTTGATTTCTTGAATATCCACAACATAAGTAGGGTAGGATGTCTATCTACTGTATACTTGTTGTTCCTGTTTGTTGCTCAGGTTTAAATTTGGTTGGGCAGGCATCTGAGGTTGTTTAGGTGGAGTAGGGTGTAAAAGATGTGGTTGAGTAGGAGGTGAAGGAAATAAAGCTAGAGAATTTTTCTATGGGAGCCTCCACACCTAAGGTGGTGCATTCCACTGAGGCTATGGCAGAGTATATGGCTGAAATGACTAGTTGGTCGGATAAGAATGGTACTGAGGTGCCAAAGAACAAGTAGAAGGTGTAGACCAAGAGGGATGAGCAGGGGGGGGGCCAAGAGGGACTCGATCTGTTATGGTTAGGGTTGTAATATCAATAGGATGACCTTTTCATGCGCTACTCATATGGTCGAGGCCCATGAGGTCTACTTTGATTTATGTAGCAGAGCTGTTTAGTCACCCCTTCAGTTCCCTACTACATAACTTTTAGTCTAGGTAGAGGAGGGTACTTGCCTATGGAGTGGTTTTCTTCACAGATCAAGAAGATTTCTATCAGTTTTAAAGGGCATTCATTCCTAGGGTGCCTCCTTGTGCATCTAGAAAAGAAGATGGATAATGCTCTCTCTGCTTCCTCCTACTTCCTCTTGATGTGCAGAGTGTCCATATGTAGGGAAAGGGTTTACAAAATTTCACTCTTGAAATCTTCCAGCATATTTCCAATTTCACCTTTTATGGATGTGTTGGAAGAGGATGAGTTTGCCATTGGTTGACTACCCCTACGCTTCTTCTTAACTGCCCTAGAATGGTTCTTAAAGACAATCTTGATATCTTCGTAGGATAGCTAGTAGACTTCCCCTCCTGCTAGCAGGTTTAGGGTATCTAGAAGATCTTCCCATATCCCACGGAGTAGCAATAGCTTCAGCGACCTAAGATCAGGTGTGCACCTAGCATTTTTGTAGATAAGCTAGAATCTCTCTTCATAATCATGTAAGGATTCATCATTCCCCAAGGTCATCCTAAAAATTTTCTCTTTAGTGTATTTGGACATGTAGTAGTCTCGATACTTGTTGTTGAAGGCTTGCTACATCTAAGCCTAGGTTGTGATGCTATCCTCAAGTAAATCCATGAACCAGCACAAAGTTGCATCCTTGAGAGTGGATGGGAATAATTTCAACTTCTGATCATTAGTGGTGTAATCCTAAGTTTTGAATATGACAATGAACTCAAACAAGAAAGTATCTAGATCTTCTGAGGTCATGCCAGGGAAATGAGGAAGAGCAGAGAGAATTATGTTTTTCATCTTGGTATATCCATTAGTTTCTATGATGGGAAAATCACCCTCAATTATTTCTCTATGTCCTCTATCATTTCTATTTTCAGCTATTAGGTATGTTGGAATGGATTCTCCTTCTTCTTCTCCCCCTGTAGGCTCTTCCAAATCATTGGTTTTTCGCCTAAGGGGTCGTCCAATTCACAACCACCAAAGAAGAGGGAAGGTTGGTTATTTGAAGTGGTTGGGGTATTTGGTAGAAATTTTCCTAAGTTATCCCTATTCCTATGAGCCATGAAAGAAGTGTTTTTGTTTTGTTTTGTGTTTTTTTTTCAATCTTTGAGACTAATTATAGAACTAAAATAACAAACTGAATGGAAACTAACTACTGAATGAAATCTCACTTGTAGAATGGAAAAGAAAGCAAATCAATTTACAATTAATTTGGCAGAAATGAAGCTAATAGAAGAATGTCAGAGATAAGAAATTGAATAAAGAAAGCAAAAATGCATATTACTTAGACATCTCACCAGCAACGTTGCAAAAAAGTGATGAGCACCAGTATTACAGCAAGAATGTTGCAACTCATGGGGCTACCAACTTTACTTTATTAACTTGTGGTTCACACAAACTTGGAGGTGAAAATGTTGTATACACAAGAAAATGCGATGGGTCCACTCTTTGTTACTACTGAGCTGGAGATAGACCACTATGGTTTCTCAAACCATCCTTCTATTGATTCAGAAGAATCCTGATTACTAATGAGGAAAGGGGAATTTTTCACTACTTGGGAGTATTGAAATAGTGTCTACTGTAGTAAGGAAATACTGAAATCAAACGCTTTAAACACACCATTCGTTTAACTAATTGATAAGATATTTTTCTTCAAAAGAATTCTAAGTTAACATGTGTTTAATGATAACTATCCTAGGAATGCACTTTGAAATAACCAAACATTCTACTGTTGTGCATATGAATGAACACAATAACTCTTTTTCCTTTTGTCCTTTTTTTGTAAAATTGTGAATGCTAAACCTTATTGGTGATGTGGCAGGTGGGTGAGAGATGGTGGTGCATGGTTGGATGGCTTGGGAGTCAAGTAGTGGTCTTCTCCTATCCTTCAGGATTCTTGTTCCACAAATTAGCCTCAAAATAGGCCACTACAGGTTGTCCTACAGGATGTCCTAATGCTCCCTAAAGGATGTCGTAATGCTCCTACAAGATCCCCTGTATTCCTATAGGATCCCACCGAGAGAAATGGGAGTCATTTGGAAGGTGGTATAGGACTTTGGGAAGGTGAATGGTCGAGGAAATAATGTAGGGGAGTGACTAGGACCTTTTTGGAGCTCAAAACAGAGTTTGTGAGATGGTTGGATTTGCTCAACGAACCTAGAAAGTGTTCTTATGGGATGATGAATTGGTTGAGGGACTTAGTGGCTTTTTGTGATCATGGATGGATGAGGTTAGGCTAGTTTTTATGGTCATGAGATCTTCCTGCACTATTCAAACTCCTGCACTTCATCAATCACTAGAATTTATCCATGAATCATTTAAACAAGAAATATTTTAAATCGACATAAGAAAACATAATTTCATTATCTGGTTGCCTAGTTCATGAATGGAAATACTTGCAGAATAGTGTGAAACACTATGAGTTCTAATACAAGGCTAAAGATATCATAAATAAAAATGGAATCCTATTCTTGAAAACTGAAAAGATGCTAGCCTAAGTAGTAGAAAACCCTAAATTCCATAAGAAATCATAATTCCACCATTTTGGGGTTGCATAGAAGTTCTTTCCTCAAACCATCATCCCTGAAGGGGGCAGTGAGTCTAAATACACTTGCTATTAGAATTTTTGGTATTCCTTTATCTTTCTAAGCTATTGCTAAAGAAATGCACAAATGGAAGCAAACTAATAAAAGTCAGAACTACTTGCAATGAAACAATGCTAAAACCAATTCAACCATTAATCTATGAAATCACCTAAGAATACAAGTACATGAAGAGGAGCCTTTGCTACAAGCGTTGGGCCCTAACCCAAGAGATTTAGCCCTCTAAGTCACCTTAGTGTTGGATCAAGGAAATGCTCATTCACATTATCATATCAAGAAAATTACATAACAATGTTTTTCCAAAAAACTTGAACTCGAAAATGCTTAGTGCTCTTACATAGAATATCCCAATCCTAATGAGGCTCTAGGCCTCCTTATTTATACAACTGAGTTATCCAATTACTTCTTAAATTTAGGGAGGCTTAATTCCCAAACTTAAGATGATCTCCATGACTCGACTGCTTGCAACTCTGAGCTAGTGTGATTTGATTGAGGAATATTCGAGTGAGTGAGGATTAAATGAGGAGGATCTATCTCCTATAATATATTGTCCTTATATAATTTGAGCTTCTACCCTTAATTATCTAAAATTACCATGATTACCTCTCAAAAACCTACAATCAATGCACATTATACCACTAGACATAAGATCTTACTTTTACGCATCTCATTAAGAAAAATATGATTAAAATATGTAAGGAATCATGAGAAGAGTTGATTTTAATAAGCTTGGAGGTGTATTAAGGTCCATATAGTTACCCAATGGTTAGGCACATCAACATCCTGAAATCCTTTTTAATAGTGAGATAATGCAAAAAATCTAGAATATATGTGACCATCATTTAATGAAGATGTGACTAGATCTTCTATAATTTTTAACTTCTTTTGTTAAGGATTTTTGTTTTGATCTGGAAAAGAGCACAAATCATACACAAATCTATCCATTGAATCACCCTCATCCTCACCATAGGTTGGGATGTTCACAAAATGAAGCATACATGACTCAAAATCTTGAATGATTGAAGGCCACGTTCATAATTTATTTCAATAGACTAACTGAAGAAGGTTGCAATTACAGTCAAATAAGATTCTAACAGAAAATGAAATGTTTGGAAAGATGTCATATATTGGAAAGTAGCCCAATCTAAGAAGCATCCCTATCAAAAATTTAATGTATTGTAAAGCTTCTCTCGAACATAATATTGACTTAAACGTCCAAGAAGACAATATTTCTTTGTCGGTCCTCGATAAGGACCATAGCTAAGATCGAAATTCCTACTTCCGGATATGAAACCCTAACTCATCCTACAAGAACCTTTTCCTAACCTTTGAGCAGGCATTCATGCATTCATAGTTTCAAAATTTATCATTGCATAAAAAATGAATAAGCATTTTAAGTGTTTCATTTGCCAGTGTTTTGAAAGTGAAAATGTGGAAAAGTTTATAAATAGTTTTAAGGTTAGGGTATATAATGTAAAGAAAATTCTAAAACTAACAAGATGGGACAAACCTTTAATTTCTCCAAAGAAGACATTTTTCATCCCCAATTTCCCACAAATGCTGAGAATTTGTGGAAAGGATGGGTAAAATGCGTAAATTAATGCTAAAACCCTCCATAAAACCCTGAATTAAAACTCTAGAACACAATTTCCAGCTTGAAATTTGAAATATAATGCTGGAAATTTGTAACAATTTTTCATTGGGAATTAAAGCATGTTGTTCCAGCCATTTTCACAATATAATTAAGGTTTAGCTGGAACTAAAATGTAATTACGAGGCGAATGAGTCTTCTTCTAAACCTCTCAATTTTTTTGCTAAAAACCTCTAGGATTTAGAGCTTCAAGGTTTTCCTCCTTATCCTCGGCCTATAGTTTCCTGGCATATACTATTAAAATTGGCTAGTCATAAGAGGGGTGAGGATGGGATAAAACTACACATGTTTTTCCCTTATACTAATTGCCAAAAAGCAAAAGCCCTAATTCTGAGCATCGTTCACAGCCCAAAGTGGAGAGTGGATTTTTGGAGCCTATTCACCCATTCACTACTGAGAAACCTAAAAGGAAAAGTGCTTTGGATCAAGTCGTGAATAGTGCGGTGAATGGGAAAATTGTAGGGGGGAGAAAAAATTAGTATTACAATCACTGGTATGCAAAACCTCATAAAAACTACTAGTTTCATTGCTATTCATGGGCTATAGAGAGTGCATTCAATAGAACCTAAAAAATATGCGATTCATTGAAAACATTGACATAGATTTGCATTACATCTAACTAAAGGATTTAGCACTCCTCTGTATTTTCTATATTTATACTGAACACAAAACCTAAAAAATATGAGATTCATTGAGCAAATTGTATGCAACAGATATTCACGTTACATCTACCTGAAGTTCTTTAGTGCTCTGTTGTAAAATATAGTTGTCCATGAGCTTGTAAACCAAGATCCTTTGGCAAGCATTTTTCCACCCCCTCCTTGAAGAGTTCTAGAGTGAGCTCTTATACAAAGAGACCTATTCAGAATTCTTGAAATTGGAGTAAAATCAGAAGATGGAAGAGGTGCTGAGGGTGCTAGGCTACAAAATCTCTACTGAATTCTGAATGTTTATATGAGATTTCTAAGCTCTTCTCACAACAATTCTTGTCCTCCATGTTCAATACAATAAATTCCACTAAAAATCCAAACTAACTCTCTTGAAAATCCGGAAAATGGTTTGCATATATGTCACGTGAAGAGTAGAAAGGTGGCTTAAAAAATACTTGCACAGATGTCAAATGGACACGAAAAGTGTAGACGGTCGATTGATTCAAACGAAGGCTTATTGGCCTAATTAAGAAGGTCACTTAGGTGGCCTAAAAAACCTATGCACATATGTTATATGGACATGAAAAGTGTAGACAGTCGACTGATTCAAAAGAAGGCCTATAGACCTAATTAATGAGTGGGACATTTTATGTTACACATCGGATTTAACTAAGTGAATTAACAAGAGGTGGTATATACTGTTGCACCTATTAATGGATGGATAGATCCATATATATATGGTTCCTTGGAGAAAACCAAAGACAAAACTCATCATATTAAAGACATACAAGAGAGTGCATGGTATGAGGTGACATGCAAAGGGAGCACCATGTTTCGTCATATTTAAGGCATACAAGGGAGTGCATGGTCTGAGGTGACATACAAAGGGAGCACCATATTTTGGAGTGGAGGAAGGGTACATGATACATGAGATGGTGAGTTGGTGACAGACAACCCAGGTCAAGTGTGTGAGTAGGAAATTTGTTGCATAAGGGATTGCATGGGTGGAAAGTTGTGATGGCAGCACTGGGAGTTGTGAAAAATGATGATGTGTATATGGTTGGTGATCCTATGCCACCCATGCTTAATTATGTCTTGATGTAACCATCTTATGAGTAGTGAGCTCTGCATTATAGCACTTTGTAAAAATTTACCAAAATCTTATGTTCGTTGGCCCAACAAATCATATACAAAATTAATTATGTTCCATACTTGTTGTATATTATGTATTCATGTGCTTGTTGAAATAATAGTGGAGGTATAGTTTGAACTTAATGTTCAGAAAACATAATTGAAATAAAAGAAGAGTGAAGGCATAGATTGAAATTAGTACTATGGAATTAGTTTGTTATCTCAGCAGGAAAGGTTGCAGTACCACACATTGAGAGGATGAAAAAATGTTATGATATGTATGAGTCCTCACGTGTTGTGACCTTTCGTATTAGAGAAATTTCATTGAAAACATGATGTAGCCATGAAGAAAGAAGGGGTAGAACATGATTGAAGGTTGAGAGCATGTAAATTCCAGTTGGTATGGGTATAATTAGGTAAGGTGAATATTTTATTTAGTGGAATATATAATAAAAAATCAAGATAGAAAATTTTAAGGATGGAAATTTATCTTAAAATTTAGAAATTCTAGCAAATCTTACTGGTCCCCCATATGAAAATTATAAAATGTTTGGTGATATTTTTGTAAAAATATTAAAATTTCTAATGATTTGATATAATATCTACTAATTTTTTCCCATTCTCAAGGTAAAATAATCTTATCTTATAAAACCTAGGAGAATAGTTTTTAGAAAAATGGAAATTAGCAAAACTTTTATTTATATAAAACATGGAAAATTAGTCCATCTAAGAATATTACCCCCTAAAGTTTTCATTGTAGTTGGGCACCTTATTGCAACGCAAGGTAGTAACAAAAGGTGTGACCTTTGGAGAAAAAGAAGATTGTAACCATATAAAATTTCTGAAGTAGAGAAAATAAGGTATATTCACTTGTGAATCTTCCTATCATTCATTCAATGTGAAAAATAGGGGATGGAAAGGTCATTCAAGTGTGTGGAGGATTCTTATTTTTGTTTGTACAAAAGAAAAACATATGCACATATTGTATTTCATCGATGTGATCATTAATGGGATGAAGGTTCAAGGACTTATAGATATGGGTGCATTCCATAACTTCGTATGGACCAAGTTACCCATGAAGCTTGGTATCGAAGTAACTAAAGGTAATGCATCAGTGAATGTGGTGAATTATAAGCTGAAAGCAATAACATGAGTTTCCTCTATGATCCATGTGTATTATAACACACCCCCTACTATCCTTAGCCCCTACTAAGGAAGACAGAGGGAAACTACTATACTAACCCCACCCTTAAAGGGTTATGGATTTGAGTAGATATATAAATAACATTAGTCACTAATTACAAATTATAACGTGGAGCACATGGGTTCCTTTGCTACAACCTTACCGTGGGAGTAAAAACCCTAGGGATTTCCCTTTGCAAGCATTCAAAAAGGTTGGGGGTATCTCCCCCCTTTGACAAAGGAGGGGTTACATGGATGGTTCCATTTCCTTCTCCCTCATAGCATATTTTTGTGGCATGGTGTAGGCTATTTTTCAGCTGCTAAACCACTCCAAGAGTTTAATCTTGGAAGTTATCCTTTGTGGTCATCCAAAATGATTTGGGGTACCCCACTCTGACATCATTGAGGTTATGTAGATGGCCCAACCATTCTCCCCCTCCTACTATTATTTTCATGAGGCACGGGTCCCCCTCAATTGATGCTACATCACCCCTAGTGTTAAATCCTAGAGTTTTTCATCATGTACTCAAAACAAAATTGTAAGGGTTTGGGGAGAGAGATGGAGATCCTTCCATTAACTAAAAACCACTCTTTTCTATCAAACATCTTTGTTTCAAGACATATAGTCTCTTCATGTTCAAGTGTAACTATCCTTCATAAATATTTCAGGTGATGTCATCCTGGGGTGACATCACAGGTGTAAAGCACTCAGTTCTTTGGGTCCTCTAGGAAACGTCATCCTCGATTGAAAATTTTTGATCCTTCCACCTATGCTTCACCTAAAAACTCCTAGGTACCATATATGTATGGTCATCCAATAACATTAATCCAATGAGGAGATCAATGAGCCTAATCACATCACTCTTGCCTTCATTCATGGCACCTAACCACATGCATGTATGCATCTCAAGCTTGAATTCCTTTGAAATCAGTATTTTCCCACTCTCATGCATTCAAAAAGTGATAATATATTGGAATATATAGAGTCTTTGCCCAGGAATCTAGATCCATAACACATGTTCATGGCCTCTCTAAGTTATTCATCTTACATGTTTGCAATACCATGGCCCAACTCACCCTATGGGCTATGTATATATATGCATATATCAAACGAACTCCATTGTGGAATTTTCTCTTGTGCACTAATACGTATGCATAGAAAAATCCCTCTTAAGCTTAATATGTGTTAGTTCCCTATAATACTAGTGATTCCCCCATTACTATTGTCATTGTAGCCCTTATTTTTATTATTGTGCCCCTATTGTACCCATATTGTTATTATTATGCCCCATAGAAGCCCACTATTGTTATTGTTGTGCCCTTATATTATTATTGTTATGTTGGCTTTGATTATATTGTGACCTAGAAAGGAGGCTTTTTAATTTGTAGCATCCAAGAATTTTTCATTTGTGGAATGTAAAGGAGGTTTCCCCCTCAAAGAGGATGATTTTGAAGGCGTTTATCTATCTTTTCTTCTATTTTGTGAGCTAGTTGCATAACATTTGGTATGAGAGGTTTCGATTCTAGGGTTTCATTTCTCCAAACTGGTCATCGGGGAAATTTATCTATAATGTTTTTTTTTGTGACTATTCAAAAGCTAAAAAAAAAGCCCATTTGAGCAAAAATCGCTCTGAACCTCGAATTCAAATTTTAGATCTCGTCTCACTATAATTTCGGAGATATGATCCAAGGAATTTAGGGTTTTTGCAGGATCCCAAATTATATCTCAAACATGTGACTTGGGGAAATCATCATAATTTTATTTTTGAGGATCATATTGAAATTTCGTCAGAAGTTATAGAAAGAGGAAGTCATGTAGTTTTCTTTATATCGGTTTCAGGTACTAGGGTCGAACGAGTGATACGTGGCACTACATATAATTTTTCTCTACTGAACCAGTATATAGTCAAGCCAGGATGGGAGATTTACAATAACTCTTCCTTGGAGAATCCAATATTGATCAAACTTGTGAGGTTGGAAGGAGGACTCATAGGGCTACTGCAGTACATAATTTCAAACTTTGGAGATCCGAAATTACAGAGATAAAAGAAATTCAATATCAAACTCGTACAAAGTGAAGAAAGGTGTGTAGTTTTCTAAAATTTTGCATAAGTTTCATTTGAACAATTAGTTTGAAGGAATTCCAAGGACATAGTGAAGAATTATTATCATTAATTGATGCCCTGAAGATAGAAAATGGAAACACATAGTAAGCAACCTGAAAGCTCTAACATGACTCATGAACGAGAGGAAGAAACGAAACATGGTATATCAAAATTACGAGACCAAGTGCAACAAAATTCACTCCCACAAAAGGTAATAGAAGCTAAGATAGGTAGTTTAAAGAAAGGCATGGAAGCTACGATGGATGGTTTAAAGAAAGGCATCGAAGCTAAAATGGTTGGTATAGAAGAAAAAATTAAAGGAAACATGGAAGATTTGAAGACATGCATGGAAGCTAAGATGGATGGTATAGAAGAAAAACTTAAAGGCAACATGGAAGATTTGATGACAGACTTGACAAATTTCTACAATAAACTCTTACTAATGGCGAAAGGGTAGTAAAGGAAACTCACGAGGATAACAAAATAAATGTTAATCATGATTTGATAGACTCTAACAATGGATTGAAGACCCACCATGTTCCAAAGATTGATATGAGGTTTGACGGAAAGGATCCTGTAACATGGATACTATAGATGGAGCAATATTTCAATCTTCATAATGTGCAAAACACACAAAACATATTCATTTCAACTTTATATTTGGAACCAAATCAGATTGTTTGGTATCAATGGCTTTGCTCCCATAAACAAATTGTCACTTGGGCAATTTTTACAGAAGAAATGATAGCACATTATGAGGATACAAAAAGAAACATTTTTTTTTAGCCAATTGATAAATCTCAAACAAAACTGTTCAATAATGGAGCACATTGAGGACTTTCAAAAATTAAATATAAGGGTAAAATATATTACATAGGAGCATAGGATTGATGTGTTCATAGGGACTTTAAGGGATAACGTCCAACATGAGGTTTGACTTTGGGAACCTGAATCATTGGAGAAGGCATTTAGGTTGGAAAGAAAAATGGAAAAAAACATTATGGCGACAAGAAATCCTACCACTGACAACTATAAACATGTAAGTGTTGTTGCCCTTGGCTTTCCACAACATACATGGTTTACACCACAAAAATTGGAAGAAAAAAGAGAAAAATGGCTTTGTTATAGTTGACATGATAGTAAATACACTAAAGGTCATAAGTGTGCTGAGAAGAAATTATTTTACATAGATTGTGAAGAGGAGGAAGAAAAAGAACAAGAAACATCAAAAGAAGAGGATATACACCAAGAAAAAACCATAGATAAAGAAGAAATGAATCTGAGAATATCTTGTAATGTATTGGTCGTAATTACCACTCCTCAAACTATCAATATAGAAGGAAATATCAAGAAGAAAAAGGTAATAGTGTTGATTGATTCAAAAAGTACACATAATTTTATTCATTGTAAGATAGCGAAGGAATTGAATTTCTTCCTATATCTAGCACGATAGTGTCAAGTGATGGTTTCAAGTAGAAGAACCATAAATTGCTCTAGAAACTGCCATAATATCAAGCTATCCATGGGATAATATGTATTGAATAGCCTAATGCTTTCTATTCCAGTGGGCGTGGCTGATGTTGTACTAGGAGTCCAATGGATACAATCCTTGGGTACAATATATTTTAATTTTCAAGAAATTTTCATGAAATTTTATTCGAAAGGAAATGGATATGAATTAAGGGCTATCAAGGGAAACCAGGAAATATAATTAGCTCTAACAGAATGACAAAGCTTCTAAATAAAGAACAATGAGGTGTAATGGCACAATTATGTTCGCGAGAGGTTCCCACATCGAAATCATCTATTTCTCCAGATCTCCAAAAGGTCTTGGACAATCATTCCAAGGTGTTTGAGACTCCCAAAGGCCTCTTAGTATTGTTTGATCATGATCATGGTATTCATTTAATTCCAGGAAGTGTTCTGCCAAACATCAGGCCTTACATATATCCCTATGCCCAAAAGAGTGAAAATGAATGTATTGTAGAGATGCTAGAATCTAGTATAATTAAACCTAGTTAAAGTTATTTCTCTACTTTAGTAGTATTGGAGCACAAGAAGGATGGATAATGGCGCATGTTTCTAGATTATAGGGACCTCAACAAGCTCACTATTAAAGAAAATTTCCCATTCCTGTCATTGATGAATTATTGGATGAATTGCATGGATCAATTTACTTCACCAATTTGGACCTCCATTCAAGATAACATCAAATCAGAATGAAGACTGAAGACATTCCAAAAATAACATTTAGAACTCATGAGGGTCATTATGAATTTTTGGTCATGCCTTTTGGACTTAACATTGCACCTTCTACATTTCAAGATTTGATGAATTCCATTTTCAAACACTTCCTTAGAAAATTTGTGTTAGTATTTTTTGAGGATATACTAATCTATATAAATGATTGGAAGCATCATGTTCAACATGTTGACGGGGTGCTCAAACTATTGGAGGAGAAACAATTATATGCAAAAAGCTCCAAATGTTTCTTTGGAGTACAAGAGGTGGAATATCTGGGTCATATTGTATCTCATGAAGGTGTGAAGGTAGGCCCTAGAAAAATTAAATCCATTAAGGAATGGAAATCCCCACATCCATAAATCATTTGTGAGGATTTCTCGAGTTGACAAGGTATTATCACAAGTTTGTTAAGAATTATGGGTGAATAGCAGCACCTCTAACAACAATATTGAAGAAATATGCATTTTCATGGACTCCAGAATCAACGAAGGCATTTGAACATCTTAAAGAGGCAATGTGCCAAGCATCGGTCTTAGTTACGTTGGACTTCAGAAAAAACCTTTATTGTTGAATGTGATGCCTCAGGAAATGTAATTGGTGTTGTTTTAATGCAAGAGTAAAGACCTATTTCTTTCGAAAGTCATGCAATCAAAGGAAAGTATTCACACAAAGCTATTTATGAGAAGGAAATGCTGACAATACTACATGAACTTAAGAAATGGTGACCCTACCTAATGGGAAGAGACTTCAAGGTAAAAAAGGATCATGATAGTCTTAAATACTTTTTAGAATAAATATTATCTTTAGAAGAGGAGCAAAAATGGGTCACAAATATGTTTGGTTATGACTTTGAAATCATCTACAAAAAAGGGAAGCAAAATGTTGCGGCAAATGCACTCTCATGAAAGGATGAGGATGTGGAAGTATTGCTTTGTGCCATTTCTATTATCGAACCAGATTGGATAAAAGAATATTGGGATGAATGGAAGAATGATGAAGAAGTGTGGGAACTTATTCAAAAGTTACAAAAATATCCTAGTACATCAGATACATTTAGCTGGAAAAATGATTTGTTTTGGTAGAAAGATCACTCATACCTATGTAAGAATTCCCAATTCAAACAAAAGATTCTTATGGAATTACACACCTCTCCATTAGGAGGCACTCAGTATATTTTAAACATACCACAGGGTTAGGAAGGAATTTTTTTGGGGTGGCCTTAAATTAGATATTCAAAAGTTTGTGGCGGAATGTTTGGCTTGCCAACAAAATAAAGTTGAGACAATTAAGACCCCAGGTCTATACAACCTTTATCTATTCCAAGCCAATGTTGGGAGGAGGTTTCAATGGATTTTATCATAGGCTTACCCAATTCTAAAGGAAAGAGTGTCATAATGGTGGTAGTTGACATACTTACCAAGTATGCACACTTTTTTCCACTATCGCATCCATTTAAAGCCAATACAGTTTCTACTGCATTTACGAAAACAATTCAAACGTTCCATGGAAACCAAAAGATTATTGTAAGTGACAAAGATCCCATTTTCACGGGAAATTTTTGGATAGAATTATTTTCTTCTCTTGGTACTCAGTTAGCTCATAGCTCATCTTCTCATGCTCAATCTGATGGGCAAACTATGATAGTAAACAAATGTTTGGAAGGATATCTTCATTGCTTTGTATTTGATAAATAGACACAATGGGTAAAATGATTGCCTCTTGGTGAATGGTGGTATAACGCTTCCTTCCATACTGTAGCAAAAATGACCCCATTTATGGCACTTTATGGATATAATCCACCATCCATCACAAAATATGTAAGAGAAAATTCCAAGGTTAAAGCAGTGGAAGACCACATCGAGCATCAAAAACAAGTTATCCAACTCTTAAGTGATAACCTCACTTTGGCACGGAACAAGATGAAGCAACAGACAAATCAACATCACAATGAAAGAAGTTTTGATGTAGGTGACTGGGTATTTCTACGGCTACAACCATATAAAAAATTGTCCCTCAAGCAAGCGAAGAAGGATAATAAATTTTCACCAATGTACTATGGTCCGTACAAGGCGTTGTAAAAGATTGGTACTATAACATAAAAATTGAAGCTTCCCCTAACTTCCCGAGTGCACCATGTTTTCCATGTTTCTTGTTTAAATAAGGTTATAAGTGACAAACTCCCAGTTCAAGCAGTATTGTGAGAACTTGACGAGGAAGGAAAAACCATATTGGAACCTGAAGCAACCATAGAAATAAGAACTCGACAACTATGAAATTGATTAATTTCAGAGTATCTCATCGAGTGGAAGAACTTACCCATTGAAGATTCCACATGGGAGTATAAGAATTTTATACAGAATCATCCAGAACTACTTAAGAATTCAGGACAACACGTTTTTGAAGGAGAGGGGCATGTTAGGTTCCTATAATAATAGTGATTCCCACATTACTTATTGTTATTGTTGTGCCCTTATATTATTATTGTTGTGTCAACTTTGATTATAATGTGACCCCTTAGACTCCTATATATAGAAAGGAAGTTTTGACATTTGTAGCATTCAAGAATTATTCATTTGTGTAATGTAAAAGAAGTTTCCCCATCGAAGAGGCTGATTTTGAAGGCGTTGATCTATCTTTTCTTCTGTTTTGTGAGTTGGTTTCATAACAATATGCTCTTGGCCTAGCCAAACCAATAATTCCTGCATGCTATCTATCTATCTATCTATCTATCTATTATATATATATTTAATATATATATATATTTTAACACCCATTTCCATCTCTCTCGAGGTTTCAATTCATAAATTAGGGCCTATTGGCCAAAATGCAGACATATAGGCTTAACCTAAAAGAGCATTTCAGATATTTATTTGTCTCCTTCAAACTTAGGTCATCCATGTCAGTTTCATGCTCAAAAAGAACACAAAGACCACCCAAATCTTGGGAGGGTATATCTAGTTAATCAACCTCTCACTTTCACATGGGAAAGAGGACATCCCTTATTGATATTCAAGAAATTTTGTCCACACAACAAACTCAGAGTGCCTTTTACAAAAAATATAAATAAATTATGAGGCCTTCAACTTACAATTTTATGATAAATGTTCATAAATAGAACCCTAAAATAATCAAGAGTTCAGTCAATAACATTTAAGCACAAGCATTATGCTACCATGAAACATTATTCAGATTTGCATACATTTATAGATTTTTTTTATTCCATAGATCTTAGCTCAAAGAATTTCATTTACAATCTAGAAATAGGGAACACTCAAGGTGGGAATCTAATTTTCCACCCAACCATATAACTAATATAGCCATAATTACTCACAAAAGTCGCCCCCAAGCCAGATCCATGACCTACTTGGAATCTTTCCTTTCAACAGTCTTACCAAGAAGACATCTTCAATAGACATAAGATTGGAAATACATATGAAAATGGGTGATTTTCATCTAGTAAACCACAACATAATTCATAGTAATGGGTGGTTTATTTTTTCGGTCAAGATCTCTAGGAGTGGTTTATTAGCCACCATCAAGCATCCTACGTGGTTTATCAACTTTGTCAAGCACTCAATGAGAGGTTTATTAGCCCACAATAAGATTTTTTTTTTATGTGGTTTATCTTCCTTAGAATTCACCCTCAGTTGTTTCTTAGCTAGCCCCTTGGCAAGCACTGATTCTATTTCCTTTTCATCATGTTATTCTTCTAGTCACAATTTTCTCACTCAGGGAATCCCATTCCCTCAAGTCATATCTCTTTTCATATTTACTAATGAGCTCCACCAAGAAGAGGTTCAACCCCCCAATCTTTTGCATTTTACTATTTATAATTTCCTCAGTGATCTATTCAAGTTCCTCTTGGACTTTTCCTCTTATTTTTCTCATTATTTGTACAATAGAATTAATTTAAGGTGGTAGCTAATGCCACTTGGGTTTATCTTTCCTTTTCCCTCTTAGATCATGGATTTGTGGTCATACACTTCAAGCTATTATAACATTACATTAGAAAATTAGGGGAAAAGTACCAGGGGTGTAACAAACCCCACTCACTTAAAGGGAACACCATACTCGGTCTTCTTATTAGCATGAAAACAAACAAAATTGGTATTTATACACAACTCTTGCATTTTGTTTTTTTAACAAAAAAAATATGGGTATGACACCATTATTTTATCAAAAATATACCAAGTGGATTCATAGGGTCCAAAGTGCTTCCATTTCACCTTGACCTGCTCTTTTGTTCTATTCTAGAGCATGTTTTTCCTCAGATATATGATGCATGGTGATTCTAGTTATTACTCTCCCTCGAGTGCAACCTATAGCACAAACCAATCAACAACATGATTAGTATCATGAAAATACCTCTTAAGCAATGAAATATGCAAGACATTGTGATCTTTCATGTGGGTGGGAAAGCCAATCTATAGGCCATTGGACCCACTCTCTCCAAGATCTGAAATGGTATGTAGTATCTGGGTGCCAACTTGGCACATGAGCTGATTTTCAGAAAGACCTTATTCAGATTAACCTGGAGATAGATGTGCTCTCCCACTTGAGTCTGTTAGAGCCTAGATTTACCTCAGCCTAAAAAGGTAAGATTCTAGGTCCACATCAAACCATGATCAGCCTTGTAGCTAGCCCTACGAGAACAGGAGAGGGCTCTCTCCGGGTCAATCTCAGCAAAATATAATCAGATGGGGCTTGAGATGACTGATTTAGCAACTAATCTTAGGCTAGGTACGAAGTGCAAGGATTTAATTTGAGTTTTTGGGGGGTTTTATTGGAAAATGGGAAAGGCAAATTTGGGTCCGGGGATGAGGCCTAGTTTTTGCAAAGTTCTGATTGGGGCAAGGAAGGAAATCGTTTTGATGCTTTAGATTGAATGAATGGATGGATCAGACTGGTGAGAAGCCAAGGAGGGCAAGAGAGTCTCAAGGGTCCTCCTCAAACATATGAAAACATTGAAAATTAAACAAAATTTCAAGGCAGAGCACAACAGTCCAATGAATTCTACCTTAATCACTCATTTGTTTAATTTCAGAAGCAAAGAGAAGGGAAAATGATACACATAAACATCAGTGAACTTACAATTACATAGAGAAAAACACCATCAAAATTCAGAGCCACATGGATCCCAACAAGTGTTGTAAAACCCTAGTCTTTCCTTTGCCAAAAATGCAGAAATCAAATGTACAATGGAGTGACAAGCAATCCCAAGTGTCCAACCCTGAAAATGACTGAGAAATTACATGATATAAACAAGCCTAACTCCTTCCCATGCCTCTAGGGGTCAAGCTCATCACTCTCGAAGGTATTTCAACCATATCTAAGAAAGGAACTAAAAAATAGGCAATGAAACAACTTGCCTCTATATGTTAGGAAACTAATTCATTCACTCACATTTCACCTTTTGGTGAATGAATATACTAAGACAAGTAAAAATGTGCCAAAATTACATCATGGTCATGAAATTACATCAAGTTAGATCAAGAGTAACATCAAAAAGTGAAACTAGTCAAAACTGGCCGAAATTCTGAGCTGAAGAGTGAAAAATAGGCCAAAATTCTCTATGCGCCACGTCCAAAATCTCTATGCATAGCACAAATTTGGAGAAGCTTTTGAGGCCCTTCCCGAAGTCCAAATTTCGCTCATGCTAGCTCATTGGAAAGCCCTACCTATCTACTTTCCAAAACAAGTGGAATTTCTAGATTTTGATGTCATTTGCCCCTCCCAATCTTCAATCTCCCCAGACTACTTCCTGTGGGTCAAAATAGGGGCAGCGAGGACATTTTTAGGGTGTTTTTGACCCTTTAGGCAACCCAGAACTGGATGAAATCCTTAGATAATCCATGAGCATGCATAAAGTTTTATGAAAAATCCAAAAATGTAAATTTTTCCTCCTGTAGAGTTGCCAATTATAAGCGCGCGCCAAGTGGCGCTACTCATTGGGCAGAAAACTCTGTTTTGTGACCAAAAAAAATAAAAAATGACAAAATTTTCTCCAAATTCCTTGAAATTTGGACTGAATGTGCCTCATCAAGTATCATGCTCAGCCAAAGAGGCTTCGGCCAAGATTCATAGCCTATCATCCTTTTTGCGTCATCTCAGTGCCCTCTTCATCTATGTTGCCTGAGGTAAAGATGAAGAGTTTGGTGTCTTGTTTTGATTTCCTAATGTGTGCCAAATAGAAAAGGACTATGAAGAGTGGGTACCATGGACTTTTGTCAAGTGGAAATTGGAGTGTGGGGACAATCACTTAACTATTTGGGAAATTTGGGCTTTGGGGATCTGGTAGGGTTTAGGGATAGGGACATTCAAGAATGACTGATAATGGGATTATAAGGGAATAAGAGAGGGATATTAACAATGATGATATTACAATGAAGGGGAACATAACCATAGGTGAGGAATGGTTTTTTAACTATTTGGCACAAAAATCAAACTTTTGAAACTTGAAATCCAAACCATAAGGAGCAGTTTAAAACAAGGTAATAGGGTTTGCAATTTGACATCACAAACTCTCATAATCCACTTAAATGAGTACTAGACATGTTAATGGAAATTCCATAAACTTCTTGGAGTGAGAAGAACCAAGTGGATTGGATTTTCGAAACAAATGACAAAAATTTGAGTTCTGGCTCTGTGCGTCGTGCAACAGCCCAACGCACCGCGCATGTCATGTGCGCTACACTAGTGTATTTTTACACTGCGGAAAACTGCCTAATGCGCCACGCTCACCATGTGCACCGTGACACTCAGCCTATGCGCCGCACTCTGCAACTGCAACACATTTTCAGCCTTCAACGTGATTTCTTCACTCCTCCATGATTTGTCTTGGTTTCACTGATGTATCTCGGCATGAAATTGGATTATTGAAACACAAACATATCTTTTATGACAGGGATTTTTATTTTTGATTTGGGCACACCCACTTTTGCAATTTTTGAAACCCTTGACACTTCACTCTAACTCTGTTTTGCTTCATTTGTGATTTTTTGACTTGAATGATGAATCTTGTCTATTTTTGAAGGGATAGATGGCATGGTGTAGTGATGAGATAACAATGATGGGAGATGGGAAGAAAAAAGGTGGGGAGGTGGGATGATTGACACCAACATGTTGCAAAACCCTAAGGAGGCACTTCTCAACAACATAGTAGGGTTTAGTTTTGTACTCAAATCTTCATAATCAAACACATAATCAACATCAAGCACGAGTTATGAGCAATAGAGGAGTGGCTTTGACATACTCAATCATGGATAAACCAAGAAAATTTGATGGGTGAAAGGAATGGTAAAAATCTTGTGTTCTAGCCAATGCGCCGTGCGCCAACCCAATGCGCCGCACACAAACCCAGTGCATCGCGTCGCCAAACCCTATGCGTAGCGCCTCTTTCAGGAGACTTTTAGAGGCCTTCAAGATGTCCAATTGGGTGTAGAATAGCATGTTGCAAAGGTATTTGCGTCTAATTTCCAACCCAACTGGAATTTTTCAATTTGGAGTTTATTCTCCTTATCAGAAATCAAATCTCCCAAGACAGGTCAAAATGTGCCAAATGAGGCTGCCTCAAGGCAGAGTGATGTTGCAGTCAAATTTTGAAGGGCTTCCTCAACTCCAAATTGAGATCATAATATCTCATTGGAAATATGTTTGTCTATTTATCACTTGACTCATCCAGCAAGTTATTTGGCCTACCAAGCCATGAGAAAACTGGATTTTCCCAAGGTCACTTTAGAGGTGCATCCAATTCTTAAGAGGCAAGGATATTTTTGATATTTCTCTAAAACCATGACACCTGTGTAAAAAGTGAAGGAGGTTTTTCTTCCTTGGCCTATTATGGACAAAAGGATCTCTCCTTTTTCCCAAATTCATCTTTTATTGCTCAGACACATCATTTGAGTGAAACCTACCCCGATGTGTGTAATAGTGGATTTGTTGAAATGAATCGAAATGAAGGGGATAAGGGGCTTCTAAATTCTTGAGAAAATTTTGGGAGGTGTGGAGGGATGTTAGGAAGTAGGGGAAAGTTTAATTTTATACATTGAGTGAGGGGGAGGGGTCCAAAAGGGAAAAACACATGCCCAACCTAGAAAATTGCCAAGTTGTAGCAAGAAACTAGGGTTTGTGCGAAAATGAGGAATTTTGGGGATTTTAGTGATGGGAAGTGTTTAATAAGGTACATTATGGATAGGGGAAGGTATATGAACATCAAGATACAAGTTTTACTGATGATTTCACCATCCAAGAGAAATTACCTCCAAAACCCTAGGAGAGGGAAATGAACCTTACCTAGGCACAACTAAAGCATGAACAAGGTGTAAAATGACCCATTGGAACTTGACATGATGAAAAACCTTGGAATGATGGTACACTCAGCTGATTGGTGACATGGACCGACATTTGGAAAACTTTGAAAAGAGTGAAAACAAACCCTAGACCTAATAGCTAGTGACCAAATTTTACTTGAAGATGCTCTGAAATGACAAAATTTGACCTTGACACCTTAAAATCATTTTGTAAGAGCATGTTTGATCACTGGAGGAAGGCTACAAAGACTGACACTAACAGATTCTACATAACCTTTTCTCCTATCCTTGAATGTCTTTAATTTTTTCTTGATATTTATTATTTCCTACTCTAATTCTTTTAGCAAATCACTGCCAACAATTACTCTATTCACTGGATCATCCCAACTAATAGGGGTATTGAATTTTCTTCTATAAAGTTCTTCAAAAAGACTAATTCCCAATGACTATTGATAACCATTGTTGCATGTAGATTCTACTAGTGGAAGCTAGTATTACCAATTCCTTGACTAATGCATTACATACATCCTCAAAATGTATTCTAATATTCTATTTACGCTCTCTTTTCTACTATCATTGTGAAGATGGTAAGTAGTATTAAAGGCCAATAGGGTTCCAAAAATAGTAAATAAGGATTTCCAAAAGTTTGAAGTGAACTTAATTTCCATGTATTATATTATCTTTTTAGGTATTCCATGAAATGTCAATATCTCATTCACTAAAATTTAGGCTATATCGGTTTCTTTAGGGGTACTTTAAACAACTGTAAAGTGAGCTCCCTTGTTCAACTTGTCCATTACCACCATGATAGCATTTTTCTTTCTATATGTCATCGGAAATCCTATAATGAAGTCCATGGATATGACATCCCATTTTCACTCTGGAATTGGTATTAGTTGTAGTAGTGCACCTGGATGTCTACAATTTACCTTCTCGTGTTGATATTCCAAACTTTTGGCAAGGTATTTTGTAACACATTTCTTCATTCCTAGCCAAAAATATGTCGTCTTCATGAATTCCATCATCATTCGATATCGAGAGTGACTTTACTAAGGTATTTTATGGCATTCAATCATGATAAATTTCCTCAAATCCTTGGCATTGGACACACATTTCCTGTTCTTGAATATAAGTATTCCATCATCATTGAGATGGTATTTTTTGCTTACTGACCTATCTTCCTATTCTTGTCAATAATTCTTCACAAATTAGTAATTTTAATCATTTATCACCCTGTTTTAATCCTATCCTTGATGTCAAATGTCGTGCTTCTAGTTGCTAGGTGAACCTCTTGCAAACTTCCACTGACTACATCTGCCACCTTCTTCTCCTTTCCTTTGATGTTCTTCATTTGAAAATCAAATTCAATGATAGAATCCAAACATCTAGACTATCTGGCATTCATCTTGGTCTAATCAAACAACTATTTCAGACCACCATGATCATTCATCAATCCGAACTTTCTTCCGAACAAGTAATGCCTCCACATTTTTATTACTTGCACAATGGATGCCAACTCTAAGTCATGAGTGACATAGGTTCTTTCATTCTCATCCAACTTCCTATATTCATAGCATATTACATGTCCTTCTCGCATTTGGACTCCATAAAGCCCCTCCTTGCAAGCATCAGCAAAACCTACAAAATCCTTCTCTAGATCATTTATTCTCAAAATGGGTGCACAAGTAACTTATTGAGTTGTTCAAAACTAGCTACACACTCAAGTCCAATGAAACTTCACTCTTCTTTCTAGCACATTGATGGGATGCCAAATATTTGAGAATTTTTCAATGAATCTTCGATACTAACTAACCAATTCGATAAATGATCTAACCTTTATCACATTCTAGGGCATGGGCTAATCTATTATTGCTTTGATCTTTTCTGGATGCACACCCACTCCTTATTTTGATATTACATGACCCATGTAGTGAATCCCAGTTTGAAAGAACTTGCAGTTGCTGAACTTGGCATATAATTTATGTTCTTTCAGTTGTTGTAGAACTACTATTAGGTGGTCATCATGCTATTTTTAATTCTTTGAGTACACCAAAATGTCATCCAGAAATATTAGTAAAAAAATTTCCAAGTATGCTCTAAGCACATTATTCATTAGGATCATAAAGGTTGTTGGGGCATTTGTAAGCCCAAATGGAACTACAATGAATTCATAGTGTTCATACCTCATCTTGAATGCAATCTTGTGAATGTATTCCTCTTTGATTCTAACATGATGGTAGCAATTCCTTAAACCAATTTTGGAAAACACATCAAACCCTCTCAATTTATGAAATAGATCACCAATCTTAGGTAGTGGGTACATATTATTCACATTAATTTGTTTAACTACTTTTCGTCAATGCACAAAGAAAATGTAACATTTTTTGGGCTGTGTTATATTCTTTCCACGACTAGCCACCTAGTGATTATGGTTTCTGCTACCAAGAAAGACCAAGATTGGATAGAGTTTTGGATATTCATGGCTTTGTTGATGCAGACTAGGCTGGAGATTTGGATGAGAGAAGCTCTACAAGTGGGTATGTGTTTAACCTTTTTGGAGGTTCAGTTAATTGGATGAGTAAGAAACAATATGTAGTGGCACTACCAATTACAGAGGCAGAATACATGGCAGCCACTCATGCAAGCAAGGAAGTAGTTTGGTTGCAGAGATTGTGTTCAAGTATGGTGTTAGTATGGGAAACTATAAGGATAGACTGTGACAACCAAAGTGAAATTTTCTTGGCAAAGAACCTTGCTTACCATTCAAGGACAAATCACATTGATGTTCAGTAATAGAAGATAAAAAGGTGTTGTTGGTAAAGGTGGACACTTTGAAGAATATTTCAGATGCATTGACAAAATCTGTGAGCTTTGAGAAGTTTTCTTGGTGTAGAGAAACAATGAGCATTGTAGGGCTGGATAAATGACTAAGCGCTTATGTGACCCCCTATGGAAAGAAAACAACAAGTGGGAGAATGTTGGGTTGTGTTATATTCTTTCAATGACTAGCCCATGTAGTTAACTAGGGGGTTAGAGTGGGGGCGGAGTCCCCCCTTCATTGCACCAATTACGCAGCAAGCAGGTCAAGGGGGGTATGAGGGTGGTAGGTACCCCCACTCTAGGGAGTCTCAAGGAGCACCCCGAGTAAAATTTTTTGGGACCCTATATTAGGTGGGGCAAACCTACTTATGGTTTTGTGCATGGTTTTCATGCCTGATTTTGGGCACTATGGATTTTGGTCCATGGTATTGGATGCTTAGACATGTATATATATGTATTGTAACATTGAAAGGAACATAATGAAAAATCAAGATAGTAGTCCTTGTTTTGGGATCTAGGGGAAAATCTCAGTGTATATGTGTTTTATGTGTTATGCTCTCGCATTGTTTATTTTCTCTGTTTTAATAATTCATATGCAGGTAATTTCTATATGGGGTTAAAACCTACAACATTCTTCTTCTTAATGAAAAGAAAAAGGGCTCCCCATGGTGAAATGTTGGTCTATATATGTGATTTTTCCATTAATTTCTTTAGCTATAGCTTTAATTCCATAAGCTTAAGCATGTTCATGTGATAGGGGGATTTTATTGCTAGTGTTGTTCCTTGAGTCAACTAAGTTGTGAAATCAATCTCCCTTTCGGGTGGATTTCCCATAAATTCTTTTGGAAATACATCATCATATTTGTTTAATAACAAATAATTTGCAAAGGGATCAATTTTTTCCTCTTTCTCCTATGATATTTTAATGGCATAAAGGACACAACCCCTCTTTCTACAACACTTTACTTGTACCACTTAGACCAATATGAGCGTTATCGGCCTTTTGATTCCCTGCAGTGTTTTTGGTCACCCTAATCACTTAGAGATTCGAACACCTTACTATAGCTATTAAGCCTAGTTTTATGGACTTCCAACCAATCCATGCCAATTGCAACATCATATGATCCTTATCAACAATTTCAATTTAATTGTTGTGCTAATGCCCACGATTTGTATAAGGAAAGAATCAATCATCTCTGACATCCTCCTCTTCGTCCCAATGGCTAGCTAAATAATCCATGATTCTTCAAGGATTTTATTTGGAAATTTAACTAAGCTGAAATTATATCTTGGTTTAATTAAAATTGAAATTAGAGTTTGTTTTTTTACCATACCTTCCATTTGAATGATTGTTTCTTGATGGTATGCCTACCTATCATCTAATGTAACTTATATTTTGGGGATGCTCTAGGCCACATCATTCATAGTTGATGCCTCTTTTATGTTGTGCATATTTTGACAATAATTCTACAACTTGGGGTAATATATCCCCAAATGGTTTTCTGCACACTCCCAACACTAATAGGCTCCTTCCCTAAGTCCTTCCATATTTTAGTTTCTTGATTTTTGAGGTTTATTTCTGCTAACTTTGAAGTTTTCTTGATGTTCACTTTTGGTGAGGTTATTTAACCTTCCAACCTTTCCCCCCTTGTTTATATCTGGAGGTTCTATTCCCTCCTCCTTTTCATTTCTTCTTCCATCTATTCAAGACTTTAGTCTTATGCTTAGACTATTCATAATCATGCTTGGTATTTTAGATAACCTCTTCCAGAGTGTTATGTTCATCGAATTCTATTATGTTTTAGTATGCTTGTCAAAACCCTGTAACATAGTTATGGATCTTGGTATGCTCATCCTTGTGTAAGGTACATAACTTAGTAATTCTAGGAATTTGTTAGTACACTTATCTAGTGTCAGTTGTACCAATTTATGCTCATAAAATTCTTTGGCCTTACTATCATAATATTTTTCAAATGGATGCTTCGCTAAGAAGTACTTTTAAAAATTTATAAATGTCAACACTCTTTCCCTAATACATTTTATATTATTTAAATCCTCCAAGCATTTATCATACTTTCTTTTTAGAGAAAAATAATTACCTTCGCCTTCTATTCTTAGTATAGTCATGCAACTTGAAGTACTTTTTTATTTCCGAAAGCCAAGATTCTACATCCTCTACTTTCTTTACTTCTCCATCAAAGGTTGAGGAGTTTTATTTTTGAAATTATTCTTGCATCGGAGTCTTTCTACCCTTCCTTTGATGATGATATTGGTGGCTACAATATCAGATGATTGACTAGGATTTCTTAATCATCTTTTTGGAGAGTTGAGGAATTTTTTTCCTCCTTCTGCGTCACTTCTCCTCTTCCTTAATCAGTTTCCCTCTACTTTCTTATCATCAAATTTATGATTTTGGATCTTTTCTGGGCTGTCCTTATGCATTCTCTTATCTTGGTGGTTGGCTATTAATATACAATACATACCATTCAATATAAAAGCCATTAAATATATTTTATACAAAAATCAAATTATTTTAAGCCAAAATGAGCTCTAGTAACTGGTGTGGTTATTTGAACCAAATACCCTCGTGCATTTAATCTATTAAATAAACCACACATTTACTTGTTCAAAACCAGCAATGAAATTTACTATTGCCAAATAAATTTAAATTATGACGGTTTAATTTGTGACAGTAAAAGCATCACTATCATAGTAAAAAACGAGTACAAAAAAATTAAATACAATTCACTCAACAATGTTGTTTAGCGAAGGCGAGCCAATGCATAATATTATACTAAGTACACCAATAAAAATATTGTGATTTTTATAAACAAATAGTGTTGAAAGGATTCAGTGCAATATAAGCACCAACAACAAAGGTGCATTAGATTACATGAGGCACATGAAGAAACAAAAGTCGTTTGAAAAAAATGAATTGGGTGTTTAATTATTCGACACCATCAGTGAAAATGAATTTCTTTAAATAATTTTAAATTATAACGGTGTTATTTGGCATAGGAATGTCGATGTGTTATATTACACTAGGAGCACCAATGGACAGACTCGATACAGCTAACAATGTTATAATATATTGATGTATTTATACAGGGCCTACCGATGTGTTATATTACATTAGTGCACCATGGAACATATATCCATTTTTTCTAAAATAGATAGGGCTGATAGCTTTTGGATCTAAGTCAATAAGTGATCCCCTACTTTACACATCAAACACCTGATATATAATAAGTACAAAAACCCATTAAATATAAAATTATTAAAATTAGAAACCTTACTTGTGAAGTGGTAGAGGGAGTTAAACCCTAAGGTTATATTTTGCAGTCACAAAAGAAAGAATAAGCAAGGGTTTAAGGCAAGTATTGATTTTTTTCTGTTTCTTTCTAAATTTTATTTAAATTTAAATAGGAACAATTGTAAAAAAAAAAAATTACTAGTAAAATTGATAGTAAATTTTTTACTATACATGATTTATTTTTTCAAATTGCGAATAAATATAACTAAAATTCTAAATTTTTCTGAGTAAACTTTGAAATTTTTACTATCTAGCGTTTTGAGTGGATCATCATACCTTTAAAATTATGATCTTTCTATGGGTCAAAAATGTTATACTCCTTCATAATGCTGCCAATATCTCTCTCTTGCAAATGATCTCCCTTTTAGTTAAACCCTAATGGAAATTAAAAAAAAAAATATATTAGTAAAATAAACAATAAAATTAAAAAATTTATTATGCATGGTAATAATTGTTTGTGATAATGTAATTTCAATATGATAATTGGATTGACATTCTTACTAATATTAGTGATATTGTAATTAACGACGTTAAATATTTTTTGAAATTAGGATTCTAGTGATGATGAGCGACCCAACTACCATGTTTCAATGCACCCGTCTACAATGTCAACTAAAGAGAAAGATGCATTAAGAGAAATACTGGGAGAGGAAGAATAGAAATAATGGTTGAATCAACCATGTATTCAATTCCCACTACATTCAAAGTCATCAATTAGGAACGAATATAGTAGTAGTAGTTCTTCATCACAAGTTGGCAATGGAGACAATCAAATAGAGGTTTCTATGGACGATTACTCATGAGATATGACTGCAATGGAGACAATTTTGTTAGATGCATTTCAGAATTATGAGCTAGGGAACAATGCTCATATCACTGATGCCTTATTCGAAAGCCCAAAATCTGCTTCCACCACCCCATTCTTTGGACCTGATGACAACTAAAAGTCTACTCATCTACGGAAAATTATGTTGTTATACAACTTCAATGTAAAGTTTGGCATGCCAAATGCATGTTTCTTGGAAATATTGATGTAATTCACCTACATGATAGATGAAGTCCCTTATACTTTGAGAAA
>APFE030535637.1:188218-219973 GCA_000404065.3 Pinus taeda | reverse complement strand
GATCATGGTCTATGAGTTGTAGGATGTTGTTTATGGATGATTGGTCATGTTGGGAAAAATAGATGGACTTCTATTTTCTGGATCAAGCATTGTGATCAGAGTCTATTTTTAGACTGTCAGGTAAAAATAGAAACAATCAAATATTATTAGCCCTTAGTAATATTTGGACTCTAAACTTTATCTTATTCTCTTGGAGCACTTAAGTTGGACCTACAGAAGTGGCACGTGTAGCTGACATAAGGAAATACCTAGTTCTTATGGGTTACTTGAGCTATTGCATGGAGGACTTCAATTAGGACTTCAGTGATTGAGTTCTGTGGAGTTGGATTAGGAGTTGATGGAGTTGTGTTCAGTTTGACTTAGTTGAACTAGTTGTATTTAGTCTAATTGGCCAATATAATAAGTGATGAGTTTTATGAATTAGTTATTAAGTAATTCACTAATTATTAACTCATAATGCAACTGAATAATACATCAGTTAACTCAGTGCCTGGACAGTTCAGTGGAGACAAGTGTTAGAGGTAAGTGAGAGGGTGAGTTGTGACTATCAGTTGTGCATGAGATTTGCACATGCAATGGATTGGGCCAATACCAAGTGATTATAGCCTTTGCTCATGTGATTTCCAGTGTGGGTGATTCTCATGAGGTAAAAAGACGAGTTTGGATCAGCCATTCTCATCTATTCTTAGCAGGTATTGTGCAGTGGAGACAGGCAAGCAGCAGAGGAGATTTGGAGATCAGATCTAAGTTGTATTGTGTGTAACAGGTGGAGATAGTACTAAGTACTTGTGAGGAGTATTATACCATGTATTGTACTATGTATTGTTACATGTTCTCAATCAATATAATCTACAAATAGTTGGGGTTTTTAGCGAGATGCTTTCCCCGGGAAAATACTGTGTTGATATGTGTGATTGATGCTTCTATGTGTGCATGTTATTCTTTCTGCTTCTGTAAATTGATGATCAACATAGAGTAGGTTATGTATTATGCATGTTTTCCGCAATAGTATATAATTGAGATAATCTCTATGAATATGTGTCATATTATTCAAAATTTCTACAGAATTTAGGTTTTTAGTGCTTGTTTCTCTTTTGCTTTTGCAGGTGAACAGGTGCTCATGATGACTTGATTTTTGCAGTGGCAGGTGCTTGGAAACATCATTAGATGCTTATGATAATTTGGAACCAATATTACATATGAAAACATAAATTACATCATTAATGGAGATATAAACAAAATACCTTGTTTTCACCTCAAAACAAGTTTTGAGGTGAGAACTACATTAGGCTTTCAAAATGATAAATTCTAATCATTATTGGCCTCCCCATGTCCTTGCTAAGCACTATTGGCACATAATCATCAAATTTTGACCATGGTGGGACCCTAAAACCTAATGAGACCAAACCCTAAGACCTAATGAAATGAATTGCAAAGTGAACATCAGCCATGACTGAAATATATGGAAGAGGATCAAAAAGTACAAATCATAAGGGAAAATTGAAGTAAACCCTACCATCAGTAAATCCATGACCTAATGGAATGCAACCTCATCAGAATGAGACTCCTACTATGAAATGTGAAAAAGCATATTTTAATCACTAATGTTAGTGTGAAGACACTAACACTAACATTGGGTCCAATGAGGAGGGTAGCTCCTTGGAGTTGCGAAGAACAACATCGACCTAGTAGCCTTATCCATTGGGCATGGAGTAAGAAAAACTCAATCCAGAATACATGAATTAATACTGATAACTTAAAGACAGAAACTGACTTGAAACTGATTGAATACTAAAATGAAACTAAAAAACTGGAAAAATACTCAAAATGGAGCTTATTCAATAAAACCTACTCCAACTATTCCATTCATCAACTCATCAAGTGAAATGAAACAACCATTGCAACCAAGTAAGCATTCTGGATGTTGTTTGAATTCTCCTCAAGTGATTGTTTATGAGAAAGAAGAGAGAACTATTTAAATGCAACTCCCATGATAACTTGTAAACAGATCCAAATTTTCCCAGATTGAATAATACAGATTCTCTATCTGACTCCAAAAACACTACATAAGGATCTTGAAATTCATATACACTGGGACTTAGCTCATCCAATGGATTACTTTTCTTCTCCTCATACCATGAATGCAAACTTTCATCCGAGCTTTGTGATGAGACTCCTGTTGAAAATGACAAAGAAACTGACTCTCGAATCAAGTTTGTATCAATACTTTTTTCAAGCTCATAGTTAGCTAATGGACAAGGACTTTGACTGCAAACATCATCCAACACATCAGCTATTGGATTGTGAAAAACTTCAAAAGACAGTTGCAACCAATTTTCTATTGGTGCTAATGAGATTGCATGATTTTCTATAGGCTGCTCATTTAAAGATATGCCATGCAAAATTCACTTCAAAAATTGAAATGATTCAAAACGCAATGGTACAGATTCATCTTGCATCTTTTGATCATATGTTCCAGCTTCCAAGTCTTCATCTGCAACTTGACTTTCAATGGCATTCAGGGGCTGCAAATCTAGATATGATAAGTCTTGAACAAGTATTCCATTTGCCTCTCGATGGTCAAAATCAAAACTTATCGATAGTTGATTCTTGATTGCACGAAAGTTGTCTCTGATGAACTAAAATGAAGTGAAACAAAATGGAAAAGGTCCTTCAGATACTTCAAAATTTTCTGCACTTTCCTCCTCACTTCCATAGCTGATATGCAACAGTTGATCATTGTATTTGAGCTGCTCAAAGTGAACTTCCTCCTTCCACAAACCATCTGTTGATGTGTCTGCATGATTAGCTTCTATTTGGAGAAAATAATCATCATCATATTGATCAAACTGAGGAAGATAATCAATATAAAAAACATCATCAAGCATATAGGTCGGATCAACAGATCTCTCTTCTCCAAGACGATCTATAAAACAATCATTATTAGATCTATGACAACAGGGATAAGAAAGAAAATGGTTTTCATCAACCACTTATTTTTCTTCAATCAACGAGCCACGGTCATGAAAATCATACTCATTTCTTGTCATGATATTTTGCATCATCTCTTTCACTGCACTTACCAAAATGTTGAGCTTTACCTCTAAAGATGTTGATTCTTCTGGATTTATGTTCTTCATATTTTCTTCCTTCAACTTTGCCCTTCTGATCAGTAGATTAGTCTCTACATCTACTGCATTGTTATACATTTATTCAAGTGTTTCAAGGTTCCTTACCCTCAGCTAAAACTCCATTTCCAGATCAAAGGCTTCTGGGTGGTACAAGAGAGTGAATCCAGGAGGAGGTCTTATATTAATAGGCATCAAACAATAAACTTGGTTAAATCTAGTAGAAAACTATTGTAGTGTCTCCCCTAGTTGTCTTTTCAGCTGGTTATGCTCTTCTATAATCAAGAAAGGGTTTTGACTGACCACCCACTTGTCGAGGAAAACTTTGACGAACTGTTGGAAATCTGAAATGCTTGCATCAGGTATGGTTTTGAACTAACTCTTGACTTTGCCTTGCAAAGAAAGAGCAAAAAGCCTAACACTGACATCTTCTTCATCAACTTCAAAAAGGTCAAGAAAATACTCAAAATTCAGTACATGTCCCTCAGCAGTGATGTTGCCACATTTACCATAAAATATTGGTAGATATAGATAATGATTTTTAGGGAAAGCATGGGATATAGGAGGTAAAATTAGATGTTTGTATCTATCTAGAATTTTACAAGTTGTAGGAGTATGTATAGAAGTTGTAGAATCAGTCTTGGTCTCTTGAGGCTCATTAGTTTGAGGATGGTCATCATTAGATTCAGAAGAAAGGTATTGATCAAGATCAAAGGCATGTGAATATTTGGTATTTACAATCTTCAAAGGGAAAGAATCAAATGCAGGTGTAGGATCTTTTCTCAAATACAGTATACTTCATAAAGCCTTCTTCACGTTTGCAGGAAAAGAGAAGAAATGATTTATAACAAAGAACATAATGTCTTGGATGAAATTCCAACTTGAATACCTGATCTTTCAATACTATCCTTTCAAGGTTCTACTCATCAGGTTCATCCTCTAGTGGAGTCCTTGGATCTAATCTCGAAACTGATTTGGAATCACCAGGTGAATGATTTTAGCCTTCCAATGTCTGATCATTTTCCATCATCAACAATCAGATCTAAACTTGATACATTTTACTAAGGAACGTAAAACTACTTTGCCCCAGTGGAGTCCACACTATGTTAGACCCTAGATTGACCTCAGGCTGAAGGGAGACAATTCTAGGGTAACCACAAACGAAGCTTAACCTAGTAGCTAGCCGTACTAGGTCAGGAGAGGGCTCTCTCCTAATGAATCCCAGTCAGGGTGACTGGATCAGGTAAAGATTTTAAGCTAGGTATAGTAGCTCGAAGGGTTTTGGTTGAATTTTGTGGGTTTTTTGCTGGATCAAATGGAGCTAGGAAGTTTAGGTCAGGGAAATTAGGTCAGAATGTAGGGTGTTCTATGGGGCAAGGTAGGTGTAGGCTTTAGCAGTTGAAATTGAGTAAGGTGCGGTGTGTAATACTGATGAGGAACTAAGGAGGGAATGTAGCAATCATGTATCCTTCTCAAACAACAAAAAACATAAAATACTGAATGATTTCCCAAGGTAGAGCGCTGCAAACAAAGAATTCTACATATCTATCTTGATATCATTTAGTGAGAAGCAATGAAATAGATGATGGCATACATATAATATGTAAACAAGTGATAACAAAGTAAGAAACTATGAAAAAACACCATACCACAGGTATCCCATAAAAATAGTTGCAAGTCCCATTAATTTCCTTGCCAAACTGGTTACAATGATGTACAATATAGTTCAGAGCATCCAAGAGTCCAAACTCAGCAAATGACGAAGGAAACACATAATATAGAAATCTAACCTACTCATCCTAACTTTTAAGGGTCGAACCTATAATAAGAGGGGTTGTTTCAACCATTCCCAAACAAAGAATTGAAATATAGGCAGTCAAACAACTTGCCTCTAAAAAAGGGGAAACTGATTCATTTACCTCAAAACCACCTCTAACTAATGAATCTACCGTATAAAACTATCTTACCATTACATTGACATGCCATTTCATTCATTACATCATTGAAATCATCCATGAGGAGAGAGAAAACAAATTTACTATCAAAACAGGCAAAATTGTGATTTTTTGGGTAAACAGGTCAAAAGCATAGTGTTATTGGCCAAAAGCGCAACGCCACTTTCAACACATTTTTGGAGGCCTTATGCTTAGCCATATTGAGCCCATGATATCTCGTTGGAAATTTATTCAAGTTTAATTTCTGGAACACCTGGAATTCTTGCATTTGGAGGTCATTTGCCCCCTCAAACCTTGAATCTCCAAGACTGCTTTTGTGTGTCCAAAAAGAGGCAGAGAGGTCATTCTTTGTAGTTTTTGGACCTTTTGTTGAGCCAGATTTGGTCCAAAACTTCTAAAAAATTCCAAGATGCATGTCCTCATCCTCTTGAATCCAAATATGCGAACCTTTTCTCCATATTATACCCCAGGAAAAAGTGCAACGTAGGTGGCATTGCGCTTCTGGGCAAATTTCCTATGTTAAAAATTTCAAAATTGTAAAAAAGCAAACAATCTTCAAAATTTGCCCAAATTTGGCATGGGACACCACCATCAACTGATTTGATGGACTAGGGAGGATTTAGCCAACATTCTCAATCTATCTTGCTTCCTTTTGCCCTCCAAAGCTCTCCTTAGCCTTGCCTTCAATTATCTGATCCTCATGTTACTGATTTTGTTGCGGGTCATGTAGTGATATGCCATGTGTAGGATCATTTTCTTGTCCCTTTGGCACTCTCAATTAATCCTTCAAGATGCATGTTGACCCTCTCAAGCCATGTGTCCCTATCATTCTCAATTTCTTGCTCAATAGGGGTCAATGGGACATTAGCCTCTTTGATAATTTGCCTATTGGCTTTAACTATCTGCAGCTCCATAAGGACTTGTTTGTCACTCAGCTGCTTGTTTTCTTGTTCCAAGTATCTGATGATGAAGCTGTCTCTCTCTAAGTTATCCATCAAATATTTTATTTGAGCTTATTTTTCCTTTATGATAATGTCTTTGGTAGTTTCCTGATCCTAAGCCTCCAAGTAATTGATGCCACCTCCATGATGAGTAAAGTATTGTTGTGGCTCCTCATGCTCAATCAAGTTAAAATATCTTTCCCCCTCATAGTCAAAGTCACTGTCTCTATCCATGTTTCCCTTGGCTTTAATAGTATGGTTATATATGGATAGTGTTATGGATAATGGTGTGGAGGAATGTAGTGGGTAGAATGTATGGATGAGGAAGTTTTGCAAAATTTATGTGTAACGGAGATTTGGGAAAATATATGTGTGAGGGGGGATTTGGGGATAAATAAGAAGTTGATATGGTACGATAACACTAATATAGATGAGGGTTTTAGTACATGAGGTAAATTGTAGCAAAACTAGGGTTTTCCCTAGAAACTAGGGTTTTGATTTTTGGGGTGAAAAATCACAAAAAACTTGATGTAAAAAACCGTAACCACAAGAGATTTTGATGTACTTACATGAAAAAGAGGTAAACTTGGAAATTTGAAGTGAAATTGGCATTTTGAGGAGATTTGGGTCTCTACTAGGAAAAGCGCAGTGCCACCTATAGGAGCGCAACGCCTGTGTATTTTACACTACAAAAATTCTCCAGAAGCGCAACGCCGGCTTCAAAGCGCAGTGCCAGTTTCCAAAGGCGCAATGCCTCTTTTCACGACACTTTTGAAGGCCTTCTCGGTGTCCAAATTGGGTGTGGGATAGCTCGTTGGAAATATTGTCGAGTCTACTTTCCAGAAAATCTTTCATTTTTCAATTTGGAGTTCTTTTGCCCTATCAAATGTCCAATCTCCCAAGACTAGTCAAAATGTGTAGAATGAGGCTGCCAAAATGTAGATCATTGTTGCAGTCAACTTTTGAAGGTATTCCGCAACTCCAAATTGAGCTCATGATATCTCACTGGAAAGATATTTGTGTGTAGTTATCATTTGACTTATCCAGCAAGTCATTTGGTCAACCTAGCTAGGAGAAATATTGATTTTTCCAAGGTCACTTCAGAGCTGAATTAACCCTACTAAGGCAAATGATGTTTTCAAAATTTCTCCCAAACCATGAAGCCTGTTTAAAAAATAAAAGTTTTTTTTTCTTTTTGGGTCAATTATGGACAGAAACCTCTCTCACTTTTGTCAAATTCACCTTTTCTTGTTCAGAAACACAGTTTGAAGAAAAATCATCCCTTATGTGTAGGGAACGAATTCTCGACAAATTATGGAGACCCAATGTTTGATTATATGAAATGGCCTCATACCTTCTGATATCCCGTATGCCTCCTCTGCTCAGATATGTTTTATCCCATAGCCAACCCTAGCTTAGTGGGAGAGGAATTTAGGGTTTTAGTGCTTGCTTCTCTTTTTCTTTTGTAGGTGAATTGGTGCTCATGATGACTTGATTTTTGCGGTGGCAGGTGCTTGGAAACATCATTAGATGCTTAGGAGCTGCTGGGAACCAATATTACATATGAAAACATAAAATTACATCCTTAATGGAGATAAAAACAAAATACCCTGTTTTCACCTCAAAATAAGTTTTGAGGTGAGAACTACATTAGGCTTTCAAAATGATAAATTATGGATTTGCTAATCATTATCGGCCTCCTCATGTCCTTACTGATCATTATTGGCACATAATCATCAAATTTTGACCATGATGGGACCCTAAAACCTAATGGGGCCAAACCCTCAGACCTAATGAAATGAATTGCGAAGTGAACATTAGCCATGACTGAAATATATGGAAGAGGATTAGCAAGTACATATCATGAGGGAAAATTGAAGTAAACCCTACGATCAGTGAATCCATGACCTAATGGAATACAATCACATCAAAATGAGACTCCTACTATGAAATGCAAAAGAGCAGATTCTGATCACTGATGGTAGTGTGAAGTCACTACACTAACACAATGGAAATGAAACTAAATGAAACTAAGCCTACTCCTAGCATAACTGGTTAGAAATTCAGGGTTAAGTGTAATGATATCTCCAATGAAGCCATCGTAATTGATCCCATTCTACAAACACAGGGATGAGAGAAATTAAAACTAATGAGGGAAATATAGAATCTTGAGAATTTTTGACAAAACATTGAAGGTATTTATCACAGGAATAAGGATGTACCATATAAGCTAACCTTACGGAACCTTCCACCTTATGTTTTCAATAAGAACATAAATCATATAAACCTTGACAATTACTTGTGAATGTATCCACACTTATATTGTCTTCCTTAGAAAACATCAATAAATCTCATAGCATGCTTTTAGAAAATGATCCTGCTAAGAAATATGCTTCTAACTAATGATAGATTGGATGATGAGATTAAAAACAATCTTCCTAGAAATCTTAAAATCGCAAGGAGAAAAAAAAATCAATTAATGCTAAGGAATTAAGATGAGAATGTTGAAAGGCAAAAAGAAATGTTACCATATTCAGTAATATTGTCATGATAGTGAGGGCTTGACATAATGATCAACTGAGGTTGAAATGCCTCGACTAATTGAGAAGTGTCTAAATATTGAGATGGTAGAACATAAGGATCAGTTGATGTAAGACAACGATAATTAGATTCACTAGTGGGAAAATGATTAATTGAGTGATAGCTTTTATAAAAGGAACCATGATCAGATGGATTGATTAAGGCACAAAAATATTGATAAGTATACATCAAAGATAAGTAAGTTTGAACAAATTTTCAAATTCTTCGAATTGAAGAATCATCTTCCTCATATGTTGAATGTGACAAACCATCTACTTCTGATATGCTACAACTTGAACTGACATCAAATCATTAAAGAGGAATCCTAATATGGAAAGTACATGAAACCAATCAAGATGTAGTTGATGAAAAGGAGGAAATTGATTAAACAAATAACACAAGAATTCATTTCCATTGGAGATGATATCTGGTTCCATGAAGAAAATGATCAATATCAAAATATTCATAAGAAGGATTGGGAGTCGATTAATTTTAAAATAATGTGATAGGTATGAATTGTTTAGCCTGATATAATCTTTAGAATGATCAAATTCAAAATTTCACTCATCCATGAAAGATATACATTCCAATCCCAAGTTTGATAGTGGATATTTATATGAGGGATGATCAATTGAAACAGAATGCTTAATCTCACCAGAGACAAAATCTTGAAATATTGTAAAGCTATATCTCAAATACCACAAAACTTTCAAGAGGGAATTTGCATCCAATGAGACCATGAAAATGAGAGAATTATGAGAGATATTGAAATATGATTTATTTTAGTGATCTTGCTAGATTTGTGAGAACCTGACATAACAATCAATGAAATTTGAAGTGCACGAAGGATTTCAAGAATTATAGAATTTCATTTCAAATATTGAACCAAATCATGCATGGTGTGTGGAAAACTACCATCAGTAATTTCAACGTTGCTACTAGCAAGAAGATAGCTATGTAAATTACTAATTTTATCAAAATTCATATCTTCAACAAACAAATTACTAGATACATAGGGTTCTTCTAATTTCACATCTAAATATGGGTTGATCAAAAAAATATCATGAGTAACCTGGATAGAAGAATTTTCTTCAATGATTTATTTACCTTTCACTTCATCATGAATAACGTCACTATCTCATGTTAATTAAAAATCCAACTCAATAGATGGTGAACTTGAAAAGCATGGAGTATATTCTTCACAAGTTAATAGATTAGAAGTAGTAGAATGCAAAGGATAGTGAGTTGAAGACGAATTTTCCATAAGAACATCTTCATGGAATGACTGATATTTGATGTCTAAATATTCAAAAACAAAATATTGTCAAGAAACCAATGTGCTTGGCCATACATAAAATGATGCGCTCGGGAATAGATCATCGCATACAATAATTGAGACAAAATCATCAAGATGATGGTTGCATAAGACTTAATATTTATTAGGGAAATCAATTTCATTTTATTCATCATCGAGATTGATAGATTAGAAATAAACCAAGGATGGGAGAAGACTATATTTACATGGAGGATTTTGATAAAGATAAGAAATATCAAAATAATCCTCAGTTTTCTACTCCTCCACCTGTGAAATGTGACTATCTTGCTCTTGATTGATACTTGGATTCGGAAGAGACAAATTAAGTAGATCAAGGAGGATCATGAGAAAGAGATGATAGAGGATGATAGGTATCCAAATGGTCTTCAAGACTAAATTTATGAGTATTAATATCATCTAGAGGAATGGAGAGATTAGCCCTCACCATAGGCTTCATGAACCATTCCAATGTTTATGTCATTGGATTTGAATCATGGAATCTAGGAGGAGGTTAAGAAGTTGGACTAGCAATTTGATTTGTATATTTACCAAATTGATAATGAGCACAAGGAGAAACCCAAATTGGTATTAGAAAAGGATGGGGACAAGGAACAAAAGAAATAGTAGGTTCCTCATTCACAAGTTGGGGAAACATGAACATCTAGGGGTTTAGATTCAAACTTATTCAAAGAGACTCAAACCAAATGTTCAAGCATTTTCTTAAAGAAATCCCAATCCATATTCTCTTCGGGAAACCATAAGAAAATGAATCTATTAGAAAAATCCCAAATTGATTCATTATGCTCTATTATAAGGTAATTTATTGTTTTATAAACATCTCGGTAATCATACCTATCAAATCCTTGTTGAAGATCCTTGAGAAATTGATCAAAATAATGAATAGATGAAGATGGTAAGGTATGAAACCATTGAATAACACAACCTTCAAGAGTGAGGGTGAAAATAACACAATCCAAATATTCATCATTGATTTCACAATATTCATAAAAATTTAATAAAATCATAAATTTTCTTGGTTATAGATGTTACATTCTAATGATCAAAATTCAATTGAGACAAGTCATAAATAGTCTCATCACAGATTAAAATTTAACAATTTAATAAATTCGAGAAAAACCTTGGGATTATGATTTGAGGATGATCCATTAAAGAGAAGATATTCAAAATAGACTCAAAGGGCACAAATTGTCATCTTAACCTCCTAGTTCCAAAATGATGAAGGTACTAGATACCACCAACATGCAGGTGGTGTCCCCGATGTGAAGTCCTAATTAGACCTTAGTCCATTTGGATTAGGATCCCCATCTAGAGTGCTGGCCTGGTCACTATTAAAAAAAATAAAAAATTCATTCGTTCCAAGTGATAACATAAGATATTATATACATAAACATTGTACAAGAAGGTAATTTAACATTATGAAACATTGATTCCAATGTATAAAAGGGGACTTTGAGGAGGAAGTTGTAGGTTTTAACTCTGTATAGAAATTACCTGCATACAATTTCTAAAACACAAAAGAAAAATAATGCGAGAACATAACATATAAAACACATATACGCAGAGATTTTCCCTCGGATCCTAAACTGGGACTACCAGATTTATTTTTCATTATGTTCCTTTCAATGTTACAATACATATTTATACATGCCAAATCATCTAATACCATGGACTGAAAACCATCACATCCAAAATCATGGACCAAAAACCATCGCATCCAAACCATATGCAAAAACTATGCACAAAACCATAAGCAGGTCCGCCCTACCTAATATAGGGTCCAAACAAACATTTTGCCCGAGATGTTGCCCCGGACCCCATAGAGGGGGGCTACCTGGCACCCTAAAAGCCCCTAGACAAGGGGGGCTGTTGTCGCCCCCCATGACCCCCCAGTTGTGTAATCGACACAACGAAGGGGAGCTCTAGCCCACCCTCTAACCCCCTGGTTCACTACATGGGCTAGTCGTGGAAAGAATATAACACAACCCAAAAATTTTCCACTTGTTTTTTTCTTTCCATAGAAGGCCACAGGAGAGCTTAGTCATTTATCTAGCCCTGCAATGCCCATTATTCTCTACACCAAGAGAACTTCTCAGAGCTCACATATTATGTCAATGCATCTGTAGTATTATTCAGAGTGTCCAACTTTACCAGCAACACCCTTTTGTCTTCTATCATATCCCTCACAAAGTGATACTAAACTTCAACGTGCTTTGTATTTGAATGGTAAGCAGGGTTCTTTGCCAAGAAAATTTCACATTGGCCCTCACAGTGTATCCTTATATCTCCCTGTACTAACCCCATACTTGAACACAATCTCTGTAACCAAACTGCTTCCTTTATTGCATGAGTGGCTACCATGTATTTTGCCTCTGTAGTTGATAGTGCCACTATAGATTATTTCTTACTCATCCAACTAGTTGAACCTCCAAATAGGTTAAACACATACCCACTTGTAGATCTTGCCTGATCCAGATCTCCAGCCCAGTTCACATCAACAAAGCCACTGATATCCAAAACTCTATCCAATTTTGGTCTTCCTTAGCAGCACAAACCATAATCACTAATGCCATGCAAGTACCTGAAAACCCACTTCACTACTATCCACTACTCCTTCCCTGGTTTTGACATAAACTTGTTGAATACTTCCACTGCATGTGTAATGTCTAGTCTAGTATAGACCATTTGCATAGATTAGGCTACTGACTGCACTTGCATATGGAACATGGGACATGTCCTCTTCCTCTTCTTGTGTCTTGGGATATTGTTCAGTAGATAAATTCACACCTACAAGAATATGAACGTTCACCTGTTTACTATCTTGTACATTAAACCTATGCAATATTGTCTTTGACATACTTCCTTTAGTTTAACTAGAGCTTCCTCTTTGCCTAATCTCTTTTAATTTTCATGCCCAAAATATAGTTTGCATCACCAATATATTTCATGTCGAATTTGGATGACAATTGAGTCTTTAAATCCTAAATAATTTATTTGTCATTTCCATCCAAAAACATATCACCCACATCAAATACTACATAAATAACACGGTCACCAATTAATTTAAAATACACACAATGATCTGCTTTGCTTTTAGTGAAGCCAAGTCCCCGTATAAATGTATCAAATTTCTGATACCACATGCTTCGTGACTATTTTAACCCATACAAATACTTCTTTAACTTCCATACCTGTTCTTTCTTACCCTTCACTGCAAAGCCTTCAAGTTGCTTCATGTTGCCTTCCAGAGCCCTGTGAAGAAATGTTGCCTTCACATCCATATGTTCTACCTCAAATTCGAAAGCAGCAACAATAGATAGAAGTAATCTAATAGAAGCTACCTTGTCAACATGAGAAAAAATATCACCAAAATCAATTCCTGACACTCGGGAGTAACCTTTTTCTACCAAATGAGCTTTGTATTTCTCCACCTTTCCTTCTGCATTTGTCTTCTTCTTGAACACTCATTTGTTGCCAATGGGTTTCCTTCCAACCAACAACTCCACCAGATCCCAAACCTCATTTTTGTGCAAAGCTTCCATTTCATCAACCATGGCCTGTTTCCAGAGTTTTCCATCCTCTGAATCTATAGCTTTCTTCAATGTTCTAGGATCATCATCAGTAATAGATAAAGAAAAATTTGAATAAAAAGTAGATGGACTATACCTTTTTGGCTACCTTCTTTCTCGAACTTATTTTCTCACACTTGGAATTTGTGGCTCTTCATCCTCTGAGTCCTCTTTTTCTTTGTAGAATCTAATTCTTCCTCCTTTAGCTCAAACCCTATCTTCTCAGGTTCCTTTGGTTGGAATTCATGTTTAATAACATATTTAACCTGTCTAATCACCACATCACGGCTATACAAAATCTTCCTTGTTACTGGGTTCTAAAGCATATAACCCTTTAAACCATCCTTATACCCAATAAAGATGCACTTTTCATATTTACTATCAAACTTTGTTCTTTTCTCCTTTGGAACATGTACACATCCATCACATCCAAATACCCTCAGATGTGAAATATGGGGTTTCTTATCGGTCCATACCTCTTGTGGAGTCTCATGCTCCAATGTCAATGAAGGTGATTTGTTGACCAGGTAACATGCTGTCTCCACTGCCTTTGCCCAGAATTCCTGTCCTGACTTGGCACCACTAAGCATGCTTCTAGCCCGTTCCATCAATGTCTTGTTCATTCTTTCTACAACTCCATTTTTCTCAGGTGTGTATGGAGTAGTCTGACATCATGCTATATCACACTTATTACATAATTCTTGAAATTCCTTGCTGCAAAACTCTCCACCGTTATCGTTCCACAACACCTTTATCTTCTTCTCTCTCTAGTTTTCCACCAAAGCCTTAATTCTTTAAACTGTTCAAAGACTTATGATTTCTTCTTAACGAAATATATTCATGTATTCCTTGAGAAGTCATCTATAAATGATACATAGTACATAGACTTACCCAGTGATGGAACCTTCACAGGTCCAAACCCATCTTTGTGCACAAGTTCTAACATCTGTTTCGCCCTCTTACCAGCATAGGGGAAACTCACTGGATTCTTCTTCCCATATACATAATTCTCATTGAAATCAAAATCCAGAGAGCTATTACTCATACCTTCTGCCATACCTTTACCATGAAGTATTCAAAGGTCCTTCTCTCCAATATGTCTAAGCCTTTGATGCCACCGCATGGTATTTTCTCCAGAGACCACTAGATTTTTTGTTCTAGTTTCAGGAACCACAAAACTATTGCACCCATCAACAATAGTGCTAACTTACAGCTTGTAAAGAGTTCCTTTCGGAAATCCCCACATCAATACCAGTGCTCCCTAAACCATCTTGTAGGTATCCTTCTTGAACACTATTTTTACATCTACATCATTCAACCTGCTTACGGAAATCAAATTTCTGGCCAATGCAGGAATATGTAGAACACCCAAAAGTGTTCTAACCCTTCCACCTTACAACTTCAATGTTACTTTTCCATGACCAATGATTCTAGCCTTCCTATCATGCCCCAAGAAGACATCACCACCATCATATTTCTCATACTGGCAGAATCACTCTCGATGGGGAGAGAAGTGAAAGGATGCACCTGAGTCAATTAACTATGCCTCATGATCTACATGTGTCCTTGAAGAAGCCAAGTACACATCCTAACCTCCATTTGAGGTGGTTTTTGCCTCTGTATAAGGAGCATCATAATATCCCTTTCCTTTGTCATGAGCTTTAGATTTACAGTCCCTTTTGTAGTGCCCTTCGTTTCCGCATTTCTAGAACACCACCTTTACACGTTTTCCGAGAGATTTAGATCTCCCTCTAGATTTACATCTACCACTCGATGACTTATTTTCATTTTTGTTCTAGGAATGTCCTTGTACAAACAAGGCATCACCATTCCAGCTCTACATGTTTTTCTATCTCATATCCTCTGTCAGCAAGGATGAGACTATTTCATCAAACTGCAAGGTAGTTGCATTGCTACCTATTGCAATAACTAGACTATCCCACAAATTTGGTAGAGAACACAACAAACTGATGCATTTATCTTCATCTGAAATTTTGAGTCTCCATAGTATTAAATGCGTTCACATGCTCTGTCACTGAGTCTCCATCTTTCATCCTCAGGTTATACAACTTTTTCTGCAGGAACAGTTTATTCACCGGAGACTTAGATTGGTACAAAGTCCCTTACTTGTCGCACAAATTCTTCGTCATAGCTTCCCATGATACACTAGGCAATATTGAATTAGAGACACACAATTGTATTTTTCTCTTTGCCTTCAGATCTAACTTTTTCCATTCTTCATCAGACACTCCCTTTAGTTTAGTACCTGTATCTACCAGAATCCACTGATCTTTATCCACTAATAGATCCTCCATATTGAGTCTCCACGGCTCAAAAATATGACCATTAAATTTCTTGATCTCTATCTTTCCAATGCTCACCATCTTCTTTCACCACCAGAATTGATCCCGCAAATCTCCCACTTAACAGGGTCTACCACAGGTTGGAGCAAAACCCCTCAACAACAAAGGCGTCCCCTTGAAACCAAAACACCTTTGATACCAAATGTAGATTTTAACCCCGTATAGAAATTACCTGCATATGAATTCTTAAACACAGAAAATAAACAATGCAAGAACATAAGACATAAAACATATATACATCGATATTTTCCCCTGGATCCCAAAACAGGGACTACCAAATTGATTTTTCATCATGTTACTTTCAATGTTACAATACATAATTATACATGCCAAAGCATCCAATACCATGGATCGAAAACCATCACATCCAAAAGCATGGACAGAAAACCGTCATGTCCAAAACCACGTGCAAAATCCATGCACAAAACCACAGGTACGTCCACCCAACCTAATATAGGGTCCCAAAAAAAAAATTCCTAGGGCGCTGATGTGGACCCCATAGAGGGGGGCTAGTCATGGAAAGAATATAACACAACCCAATAGAAGTAAGACAAAAGTGAGCCTCTAGAATGATGTAATAGTACTAACCTAAGAGAGACATCTGAGAATAAATATGCATTAGTTATCTAGCAAAATAGTTCACATATACACAATGATCATTAAACCACATACAACACATCTTCAACAGGATAAGTACCAAGGCCATCGAAATAGTTAAATTTCCTTAGCACATAAGTAAAACACATATATAGAAAACATCTAAAGAATATTCCTGAGACATTCAAAATACATTCATGAAATGTGTTGGCTCATTGAGATTCAATTATAAGGTGAAACATCCAGCTACACAGTATCAATGGTGAGGAACTAGTTCCAATAGTGGGACATTAAATCACTTCTTGCTTCTCTAAAGAATAGTTATTCTATCCTATCCAAAGTTGAGAAGCCAATACTATCTCTCTAAACATCAAGCCTCCAAAAATCCCTTTCCTTGAGCTATCATGTTCCTTCTATAACAAAGGAAATGACCTTTCATATCACCATGAATCTTGTGTTACCCTCACGACTCTTGGACTTCTATGACCTATGGAATTCTATGTAACTCTTGAACTTCTAAATGACCTTCAAAATTCTCCTAAATACATTTTGTCCATATATGTCTAATTGGATCTTCATTTTCCACATATAACTCTTAGGCTTCCACAAATTACATTTTTTCCTTTTCTTGAGAACACACCATTACACTCCACATGATGATGCAACATGACACATGGACATACATTGACTACTATGATGACACTTGTACAAGTTAAAACTTGACAATGATGACATGTACTTCATGATGAGGTTGTAATTCCAATCTATCTTCCTCATTGCTTCATCATGCATTCTATATGATAGATTTTATATATGTTTCATCTTCTTGAAGGATCCACTTTGTTTCTTGTCTTCACCCTCCAAAGGGCCTTGGATCAACATTGGAATCCTCTAAGTCATCATGCACTGTCTTGTTTCTATTTTGGTCCATGATTTATTTCATGTCTCCATGACAACTCTCGTTTGTTCTTCTTATCCACAAGTGTTTCTTTATGCTTCCTCCTTGATATATTATTTGATAATTAGCTTATGATGCTAGGAAGGTACCCATACAATTGAAAACCATTCATAAAAAATGAAAATCAGTTTTAAAAACATCTATTTTATCAGTAGCTAACTCATGGAATGATTAGATCGTGATAAGCCTATGAGAGGGTTAAAAGAAGAAGGGTTGAATAGGAGGGTGTAGGACCCAGGTCCAAATCATGAAGGAGAATCATTGGATGGTTCAAGATTTTCTCATGCACTCAAGGAAGCTAAGGAGGGCACAATGATGCACACCGAAGGGACGAAGGGTTCATGCTAAAAGCCTTCCAAATTCACTCGTGTGCTTAAGTGGAAAAACGAGGGCATAGGGAACACAATTAAACCATGAAGGAGAAAACATTCATTGGTTTAGGGTCTTCTCATCCACTTAAGGAACAAAGGATGGCACAAGGGTGCACACATAAGGGGCAAAGGAATTAGGATTCAAGCCTTCACAGTGTGCCTCTATGCTGAAGAGGAACTAGGAAGGCATAATTATTCGAGTCGAAGGAGTGTGCTCAAATAAAGGCTTCATGCTTCATGATTAATCCATGTGATATTTAAGAGAAGGATGAAGGCTTCATCCCTCAAGGGTGCACCATCGAATCAAATGCCCCAGGCTTCAAGAGTGTGTCATGCACTCAAAGCAAAGGTTGAAGGCTCAGTAATTCATGAATCTGTTATGCGCTCAAAGTCTTTGTTAGGTCCCTATACTACTAGTGTAACCCCTTATTACTAGTAGTGCAACCCCCTATTATATTTTTGTGCCCATGTAGTCCCCATATTGTTATTATTACGCCCCATAGAAGTCGATTATTGTTAATGTTGTGCCCTTACATTATTATTTCTATGTTGGCTCTGATTACATTATCACCCCTTAGACTCATATATATAGAAAGGAGGTATTGTCATTTGTATCATCCAATAATTGTTCATTTGTAACATAAAGGAGGTTTCTCCCTTGAAGAGGATTATTTATAAGGTGTTGATCTATCTTTTTTATATTTTTTTGAGCTTGTTTCATAACATTTTGTATCAGAGATTTGGATTCTAGGGTTTTCCTGCTCCAAACAGGCCATCGCGGAATTTTCAAAATAACTGTTTCGATATGAAGTTTCAGAAGCTAAAATAAAAACCCATTTGATATGAAATCTATCTGAACCTTGGGTCCGAATTTAAGATCTTTTCTCACTATATTTTCAAATATATGATATGAGGAAGTTAGGGTTTTTGCAAGCTCCAAAAATTCATATCAAACTGGTCATCATGGAATTTTCACTATAAATTTAGATTTTATGAATATTCAGACTCTAAAATTAAATGCCATTTGATCCATAATCTTGGTGAAGCTCAGTCCCAAATTTCAATTTTTTCTCTAATATATTTTCATAGATACAGTCCAAGGCATTTAGGGTTCCTCCAAGCCCACGAATTGCATCCCAAACAGGTGGCCTTGGGAAAATCATCATAACATTCCCTTTGAGAATTAGATTGAATTTTTGTAAGATGTTGCAGAAAGAAGATGGAATATAGTATATTTGTTATTAGTTTCAGGTCCTAAGGTTGAAAGAATGACAATGACACGTAGCCCTTCATACAATTTCACTCTACTAAACTAGTTTATAATCAGGTCATCGTGGGAGATTTGACAGAACTCTTACTTGCATAATTCAATCTTGATCAGACTTGTGGGTTAGAAAAAGGACCCAGAGGGCTATTTTAAGGCAATTTCAGAATGTGGAGATCTAAAATTATGGAGCTACAGTCGTTTCAGTATCGAGCTCCTAAAATTAGGAAAAGGCGATATGACGAAGTTTGGTGGCAAGGACCCAGTAAATTGGATACTACAGATGGAGTAATATTTTGATCTACATGAGGTGAAACTATTACAAAAAATACATATTGCATCCTCATATTTAGAACCGAATCAACTTTTATGGTATAAAGGTATTTTTTCTCGTAAACTACGTGCTACGTGGTCAATTTTCATGGAGGAAATGTTAGCACATTACGAGGGTACAAAGAGCAACATCTTCCTTAATTTTACTTGATGCACCACCATATAATTTTTTTTTCTTTTTTTTTTTTAAGTTCTGTGTCATGGAACTCCACATCCTGGTGTGTTTCCATTTACAAACCATAACAAATATTATTCAAAACCTATAGTGTGTTAACATTACACACCATTTTGTAGTGCACCCTGTACATTTATAGGGTGCACCATGAACAATGCATTTTTTTTAATTAATTTTAAATTCTAATTCACTAAAAACTTAAGTTAGCAAGAAACATAAATATTACTTGGATATTTTCTCATTGAGGAGGCATGGTTGCCACATAAACAAAAAAAAAAAAATTGACCACCGTTTGACAAAATTTTAAAGGCACCTAGTGAGAAATGACCCCAAGGACGAAAAGAAAGCGAAGCACTAATGGCACGGTGCTTCATAGAAGAAAAAATAACATTGGTGCTTTGGAGCTCTATAACATTTGCAATGGTAAAAATGAATTTTATGGCATGTTATTTTCTTTTCATTTAACCCTATTCTGGTGTGCTCGAGTACATGATGCAGTTGTCTAGATTATTTATGAACCACACAAATTTTTTTTTTTAATTAAACCCTACTTTTGTGCGCCATTTATTTATGCACCAGAGCATTCCAAAATAGGAATAACACTATTGCCTTGTTGGAGTATAAGTCCAAAATGGAGAAAATGACTATTAAAATAAATTTTTTTTTTGAATTTAACTTTTTTTTTTTGGTGCTATTAAGTAGTATAAATACTGGTGCTCTAGTTTCACCCAGCACACTACTATTTTTAAACTAGAAACCCTGCAACAATGCATCATGTTATTTATGGATAGGGGTGTTTGGAAAAGGTAATAACATCGATGCTCCATGGGAATATAACACTGGAATGGTGAAAATTAATTTTGCAACCAACATTTTTTTAGATTTAACACTAGTCCAATGTTATGAAGTACTATATGCACCGATGATCTAGAGTTACTTAGTGCAGACTTATTGTTTACTTTTAAAAAATAACCCTTTAACGTTGCATAATTATCTATTAAGCATTGGAACTTATATTTCTATTAATGGCACTAGTGCTTATTATATGAGTAGCACACAAATATTTTTTAAATTAAAAATCTTGCCCTGGTGCGCCATGTTTTTACGCATCTGGGCTTTCATAAAATGGGAAAGAATCGGTGCCTTATTTGATCATAACATCAAAATGGTGAAAATGAATTTCTATCACTGCCATTTTCTTTAAATTAAACCCTTTTCTAGTGCTATCAAATAGTATATGCATCAGTGCACCTTATATATGTAGCACACCATCCGTTTTATTTGTATAAAAAATAAAATTTTGTTGATGCACCATTTGCTATTAAGCAGAAGGTCTTTCAATTTAATTAATGAAATTGTTGTGTATAATATATGAACCACAACGCTCTTTTCAAATTAAAAGCCCCGTAATGGTACATCATATTATTTATTCACCGAGGCGCTAGTATATGGGTTTATCATTAGGGTGTCATGATATACAACACCAAAATAGACAAAAATGAATTTTATGACCAACAATTTTTTAAATTCAAACATTTTTTGGTGTAATCAAATTGTATACATGTGAATGCGCATTAACTACTTAGTGCACCATTAATTTTTTATTTTATCTTTTATAAAAAATAACTCTACCAGAGTGCACCATATGTTATTAAGTATCAATGCATATAATAATAGTAATGCACCCATCCCTTAGTGTATTGTAGACTCAGTGTTAAAAAACATATGCTAAATCATCTGCCGCCAAACTCTGCTAGTAACCTCTGCTATAAAAGGATTTTTGGGTTATTTTAATAGGGGCTTTTGCAGAAACCTCTACTAGAGGGTATTTTCCTTACTTTAGAAGATGAAACCCCGAAATATTTATAGGTTGTAAGGTAGCTAGTTGGTACATCAACTTCTTAGGGTGCACCTTTTGCATACAATATCTATTCAGGGTGAAATGTAGCTATTTTTAAAGAACTATTAGACAACTAAAACTTTCAATAAAGGGTAGGGCATGTAATAAAAATCGTGGCTTCCCCAAATTTCCGCAAAACATCATATGATAACACAAAATGTCCTTAGAAGTTTTGGTCGAAAAAAATCATAGAAAAACTACTAAGAAGATAAATAACCATCGAGTCAGTCGAAGAGGTGTAAAGCCACTAATATACATCTTCATAATAGATTTTTAGAGAAACAAGTATACATTTATCGGTTTACCCTTTATTCCTCTTATTTCTACAAAAACATTAATAGAATCAAATAATTGACATCAACATTATCTTGCAATTTATACTTTACTAGATATTATCTAAATCACTACTAGTGCTCAATGGGATTCTAAACACTTCCCATGCCCATTTTGTAGAGTATTATGGTGCATTGTCATGGGACATTGATTGCTATTGGCAATTGTAGAGTAGAAAATTAGATCTTAAAGTTGATACCTCTAGTGTATATCAAGGATTTTATTGACACACTCCCAGAGTAGATTATGTACATTAATAAGCCACAACACTAAATGAGAAAAATCCCCAAAGAAACATAAATTTTGACTGTAGTTGAAATATTGCAACTAAAACATTCAGAATTGTATTTCCCATGGAGTCTCTAATCATGAAATCCATCTTTCAAATTATATATCATCAACCAAGAGAAATGGAATATGCTTCGAGTAAGGTGCATTTGGAATTTTAAGGAGGACACATGTATCCTAAGCATGGAAACTTTTCAAGGGTAAATTTTTCAAATGCGCTTTTTCTTTTTCTTTTTCTAGAAAAATGATTTAATAATTAATTTCCATTTTCTCTAAGAATATTTACCCAAATTTTATAATGTAAAATTATCGCATACTAAAAATCACCAAAAATTGATAGAAACCATATAAAATCATTAGAAATTTGAATATTTTTTACAAAAAAACTTTTCAAATATATTATTTTTTTCATATTAATAATTAGTAAGATTCATCATGGTTTATAACTTTAAGATGAATTTCCATCGCTAAAATTTTCCTTGATCCAAAATTTGTAGTACACAATGTCAATCCCACATCTATGATCACCATGGTTAATTCCTCCATTATATGGCCAAAATCTATATATTTTTGTTGAGGTCATCAATTTTATTTTTACCCCCTTCATACACATGACCTCCCATATGTCAAATTCCTTTAGGAAATCATAATGATGCCAACATGTTTTTCAACGGATATGAAGACATTAAACCATTATCAATGTTCTCTTCTATATATACGTAGAATTTAGTTGAAAATATAACACTACTTTAGAGCTATTAATTGGAAGTCAAGAGATTTCCCTTTATCACACACTCCATGACTTGATTAGATAACCAACCATATTTATATGGTTTTTTATACCTCATCAATAAGCAAAAGAATAAATGATTTCATTGTTACATGCATTTGAAATATTTAACCGCAATAATTTCTCTATTTTCTACCCCATTTCTGTCAATATCAACCTCTATTTTATCTCAATAAAAGACCCTTCTTTCGTACAATAGTACAAGATAGTTACCCATTCTTGCACATGCTCATATTTTATATTAAGATTTATTATAAAACTTTATTAATCCTTTTATACATATTTCATGCCTATTTACATACTTCTTGTAACTCATATTGATTTCCTAGAGTGATCATGGAACTTAGTGTTAATGATGAATGAGTTGAATAGTGAAAGTACATTCCTGCACCACCATGAAGACTGTCAGAGATTTCCGAGAAGCTAAATCTTCCATGAGGACAGGTCTTGATCCTCGACTCTGAGTCTAAATACTGATGAACTGAAGTAGGATAATAGGTGGTGTGCGTTCAGGGATTATTCTCCAAAGTTAGGTTACGACCAAGCCAAGCTCATGTGTAGTATAACTGCTGGCCAAGTTTGTAATTTTAGTTTTCTAAGTCTATTTGGACGAAATGCCTGACTAAGAAATATCAGTAATTACTGTAAATAGCCTAGAACCAAAAGGATATATATGATATAGATCATAGGCAGGAATCTAGCAAACCATTGACTGTCATTTTGTTTTATGTAATTTGGTTATCGCATCAGCTCTGGGGCTAGACTGCTCTATAATGTATATTTGCCAAATTGAGTAATACAAGACAGCTGTTATGATTTGCATATGCAACATTTATTTTATCTTTGATTTACATTTGAAGTGCTGATATTTTTCATTCCTTAGAAGGGGAATGAGTTAGTTGGCTAGGGACCAGCCAACCTAGCTCATTAAACCCTCTCACTTTCGCTATTTAGTAAGACAATGTGGTTATTTCTTTTGTAGTTGTTTGATATTATAGCTTTAATCACTAATATTTAAGTTCTGAATTAACATATCTTTTGTAGCTCACGTGTGAAACAGATCTGTGGTTTGAGAGTATTTGTGTTTATTTTACTTTTGAAATATGTTTCTCGCATTTCCTTTACTTTCATTCTCTGTCTCAATTCGTCTTCAATTGGATCGTGCAAGGAACTCTTTCCTGCACTAGTTCATGTTGTTGCCTGCACTTTGGTCTAGTCATTCGTTGCAGCAAATAGCGAATCACTTACCTTCATATCATTTTCAATTATTTCACAAGTGAAGGAACTATTAATTAAGTAAATACCTTTAGTATTAAAAGTTCATCTTTAAAAGATCTAGAAGAAGTCGTATCAAATTATCATATTATACTTGTAAAGAACAGAAGAATTTTGGGTGAAGTAGCAAAGTTGATTAACACATGAAAAATAATAAGGCCACTATTTGATTCTTTTAAAGTGATTTTATTTCATGAAGTTTAATTCCTTTGCAAAGTTTAATGAATTGAAGTGTTTCCTTTTTCACAGATAATTTACTTCTAAATTTCATTTACAATTGCAATTATTTTTTAGCGCATCTTTTAGTTCTTTCGAAAGTAAGTTGGAAACTGAGTGAAGGGAACTCTGCCTCGGTGAAAGAGAAAGTCTCTTGTCACAGAAACATAGTGCTCTAATCCATGTGGCATAGAGCACCTTCATTCAGATATAAGTTTTAAATAAGGAAGGTCAAATATACTCTTAAACAGAAATATTGTACTTGCACTAGCACAAGCAGATTGCAACAATGCAAGGATAGGTTGTTTGTGTAAGAGGAATATCAGAAGGAAGATAGAATTCTACAAGGGCCCACTTGTCATATTGTTGACCATCCATCTGAAGATGAACATAGCATTTCATTCCATCATTTAAGATTTCTTCCATTTTGTGGAATTTCATTACTTGATTTACTTGCAAATTGTCTTTTACATTCCAACACTAGACTTGCTTTAGCGTTAATTACCTTTCAGATTGTTTTCTATCTGATTCTGTAAAGAATTTCCTTTAAGAAGTAGGATTAGAGATAAGAAAAGTTCATACCATTTCTAGCATTTCCTGTTCTTTCTGTCTAAGTTTACGAAATCCTTGGGTTGACAATTAAGTGTTGAGCAGTTTTCTAAAGCGCAATTCCTGCAACCAATATTTTAGTTTTCTCAAGCGCAATTCCTGCACCCAACATTTTTGCGCCATTTTTGGGGAAGAGATTTGAATCAGTAAGGATTTTCCATATTTTCCAATACGGGTAAGTTTTCTATTATTTCTTTTGTAGCATGCTTCTATTGTTTGGATGAATTTATAGGTGTTGTATTATTTTTTGAAACTTACAGTTTTTATTTGAATTTTTGTTTTGTCATTGTTTGAAATGAATGCCTAAAAGAGGTATGGGTCTGAAGCCCACTAGGGGCCAAAGGAACAATCACAAAATCTGAAACCAAAACTCATATTGGGCCTTCTTTTGCAGGCAAAAAGACCAAAGAAACTCAGACTCATTACGCAGGAACAATACACCTAGGCCCTGGTAGTAGTGGTTCAGGTGTGACACAACCCATAAAGAGGAAGAAGGGGATTGTTGGAATCAATATTCAGCCTTCTCATCTTGTTAATATTGGTTTGGGTGGAAGAACAAAAAATGGCAGGTATGGAATACCATGTAGAAGAAAGTTAAGAAAATCAGGCAAATGAGGAACAATCCACTTTTGGATTCCCAAATGTGGATCCTGATACACAATTACAAATGAAAAAATTTCACCATCAGCTCTTCCTCATATTTATGATAAAGTACATGAAGACACAGACTCTTTCTTATTTGAGTTTGATATTTTGTGTAGGATTTATGGTTATTAATCTAATGCGCAGAAGTTAAAGTTGTTTCCTGCAACCCTCAAGGACACAACACTCTGCTGGTTCATGGGACTAGGAGGAAACACTATATCTTCATGGGACGAAATGAAGAGAGTGTCCTTGTCAAAATATCAGGAATATTGTAAAACTAGAGATATTCAGGATGAAATCTTTACTATTGTGCAAAATGATGACAAAACTTCAGAGGACTACTTGGAGAGATTCTTGTATATCCTTCAAAGGTCAAAGCACAACTTTGATCTAAGCACCATTATAAACTTGTTCTTACGTGGGCTCACTGATGATGCAAGGAATAATCTAAATCTATTAGGAGAAGGGGATATTGCTCAAGAGACTTTTGTTCAGATTTGTGACTTGTGCAGTAAGTTCTCGAGGAATCAATATATATCTGGTAAAGGAATTCGGAATAAGAACAGAAAAACCAAATCTACTGATGCTATGATTATTGGATTAGAGAACAAGATGGACAATATTAAAATTAAAATAATGAATATTGTTAGTAAACAAATAGAATCTTTGAATTTTTAGCAGAAACTTGTGGAAGAGCAAGAGATATTATCTATTTTTTGTCCTAAATGTAGAAGAAAACATCCTTTAAGAGAATTTCCTCTAGATATTAAAGAAACTAATAAAAGAGCTATTTGTGCAGATAACCATGCTATGGATAATTTTCCCTCTATACCTGGGCTGAAAGATGTATTGGAGGGTGGAAAACCTGAAGCCGAATCATTGCATGCTATGGGTGCAAGAAGGAATTGGACTTAGGTAAGTTCAGGTATGGTTCCTGAACCTCCACCACATTTTTTTGGTTATAATGCACACTTATATTCCTATCCTAACACTCTTCACTCTCAGCATTGGAAACTTGGGAATCAATATCAATATGGACAACCCTCCCAATCTTGGCAACAAGAATAATGTAAACTTTGAAACGGGAACTATAAACTCAAAACAAGAACTTTGGCCAAAAAACGCCGAAAAAACATCAAAAATAGTGCTAAAAATGAAAAGTGTGTATACTGGAATGGTGGTTTTTTTTTTAGGGCTAATTTTGAACATGTTTTAAAAATGGCAGTGAAAACAAAATTTTCATGAAAAATTTAGCTTGAAAATGAAAAAGTGATTATACTAGAACGATGATTTTTTTTTTAGGGTCAATCTTCAAAATTTTAAAAAAATGCTAGTAAAATGATCTAACAACATAAAATTGTCTCATACCTTCTCATTTAACACCATATGGAAAAAAAAAATTGTATTTCAAGAGACGATGCATACATCTGTTAGATAAATTGTCTTAAACAATGATTCAAAATCACTCATATTTTCTTGCATGCCATCAGAGTTCACATCTTCATATGAGTCACTGGATACTGATGAAGATGTTCCATATTCTTCTCTTTCATCAACTAGTGCCCCATCTGAGTCCACATGCATGCCTATCATTTCAGGTTTCAAAATTCTTCTAGATCTACGACTGGTTTCAGCAGACTCCCATCTCAATACTGTTACTTCTGGTAACAACCTTTTCAAAATATCTATCGTCTTGAAGTGAAGAGTTCCCCTCTTTGTTAAATTGAAGTCATAAACAAGTATGTCAACATCCTCCAATTTCAATATGTTTGTGCAGTGAAGATTTATATTCGTACCCTTTCTTTTTCTCTTTCCGCCAATTTTTTTGTCAACTACCATCTCTGGCTTATACAAACCATTGAATGGGTGTGTATTTGTGGCATACCAATGTACTTCAACACTTGTAACATCCTCATTTTCTGTAAAGACCTTTATAACTTTAGCAACCCAAAATGGATAGCCAATGAGATCTCCATCTGCTAGCACTGCGATCATGCAACCTTCCTTAATATCCTATACTGAACCCCTACAAAGGTCTTCCATGGCTTCACGTTGTGCTGAGATCTTGTGGAACCAATATACATCTCTCTTTCCTCTGCCTGTGAAGAATTAATGATACCTTGAGATTGCTGCTGTTCAACAATGTTTATTTCCTCATGTGCATTCGACACATTTTTTGGCCAAATAAATAGATTTTTCAAAGGTATATCGTCATTTTTTCTTGTTGAGATGATAGCACTTTGATTAATGAAAAATGACTCCCACCAAACTGAATCAGCAATGTCAAAGTACTCATATGTATATCTAATACATTTTTTTATTTCTTCTAGGCAATCAGAATAATCTATATCTCTATTTTGTTTGCGTGCATTATGAACTTCACCAACTGATTGTAATAACAATATTTTCGATGCAAATATTTGATGATCTGGAATGAACTTCAAAAATTGCAAACCTGATAACGGTGCCCATTCTGTAGTAGTTGAATACTTCTTGCCCCATATTAGTGTTTTCCCATCAATTTTTTTGATCCAAAATTGATGTTGGAAGCTAATGTCATTAAGTTGTTCAATGCATTTCCCCTTGTCATATGATCTCATAATAAACCTTCGCATGTCAATAGTTTCTTCCAACACATCAAAAGTAGGCTCTGGCATGTATAATTTCTTAATACATTCAATTAATGATGGCAACCTCCCAGCTTCCTTCCTCCTCAGTGTGCCTGAAAAACGACTGAACATCTGATCAATATGGTCATGAGTGTGCCCAACAAGAAGGAAACCAACCTTTACCTTTTGAAAAATTCTCAATTCAACAAGCATGTTTAAATATCCAAAAACAACATGATTTTTGTTTTCACGGCAAGTGTTGTCTAATTGTAGATACAAAACTTTTTGAAAATTACCAAACCAATGAGAAAGCACATCATGAATTATGGTTATGGTCAAATTTGCATCATTATGAATATTTGGAGCTGTGAAGTACACCTTTGGCAACATTTTCCCATTGAATATGATACAACCGACCAAGTGATACTGAATAAAATTTTCCTCCTGTAAATTTTTGGGTGTGTGAACAAAATGTGGTAAAAGTGTTTTCTTCTCGTCCATACCATCAATTATCAAACCCAAATATTTATTCGGATTATCATAACACTTCTTTCGATGCTTGTACAACTTTTTCTGTTGATTTGTTTGTTGTTCGCGATGCTCCTGAAGTTCTTTGACAATTGAATCTACACAACATGAAAGAAAGCCATTAAGAAATATGTTTTCATACTTAATGAATATACAATCTTAAAAGTTAAAGTTATGAATGCCTACCTCTTTCTGACCCTTCACATTTGTCCCTTTTTTATTTAAGAGAAGCACATGTACTGCAAATTCCCATCCTTGTCTTCTTAGGAGTACATACATTGTTGAATTCTTTCTTCTATATCTTCACAAAATATGGATATGTAATAAACTGACCATGTCCCTCAACACCTTCTGCATATTCTTTGTATAATTTGTAGATTTCGTGTCTTGAAAAATTATCTGGAATATGTATTGTCTCTCTATTTGGCATACACTCTCCATGCTTTGAAAAGAAATATTTCATCCATGACATTGCAATGTTTGATAATGGCCCAAACTGTCTTTTATTACGTATTTCAGAATAAAATGTGGGATCCTTTTCCAAATTTTCTTGAATTCTCGAGAGACGAAAATTTCCAATCGAACGAAACATTTTGAAAGCTTTTCTATAGATAAATAATGTCTTAATATGATAATCATAACCTAACAATGTAGATTGCATGCACTCAACTAAATGTGAATTTTGCATGCTTTTGTTCATTGTCAAATATCTCTTCCTGCTCTCAAATGCAAATTTGAAATCCATATGTTTCAAGCAATCTTTTTGACAACATTCACTTGAAATGAGTGTGCTGATAGAACTTCTTCTCGTCAAATATTCTGCTCTACCCCTTGTATAGCTAGAACATCTTGCATTGATACGAAAAGGTCTGGTCATACTCCTTGATACAATATTTCTTGGCAACATCTCCATCATTAGATCATCATTTGTATAAGGATTTTTATCATTATTAAGAGGAATGTTATCCACACTATGATCAACTCTGCTTTTCAAATACTGACTTGGAGGATATTCTCATCTTCCCTTTCTTCAGTGCTACTGTCATAGTCCATAGAATTCGGACTCAATGGAAATTTTGACTCGATGTTTATTGGACATTCTTCCTCATGTGCATTTTCAGTGTTTCTCTCACGGTCCATAGAATTAGGACTAAGTGTATCATTTTGTCCTTCATCAGTGCTACCTTTATACTCATTAGAATTAGGACTAAGTGCATCATCATGCCCTTCATCACTGCTGCTCTCATAGTCCTTAGAATCAGGACTAAGAGGACATTGTGACACTCTATTCTTTTGAAATTCATCATCGCGCTCTTCATCACTGTTGCTCTCATAGTCCTTAGAATTAGGACTAGGTGGACACCGTGACACTCCATTATTTTGAATTTCATCATCCCGCTCTTCATCAAAGCTGCTTTCATAGTCCTTAGAATTAGGACTAACTGGACACCATGGCATTCCATACTTTTGAAATTCATCATCCCGCTCTTCATCAAAGCTGCTCTCATAGTCCTTAGAAATAGGACTAACTGGACACCGTGTCACTCCATACTTTTGAAATTCAGCATCATGCACTTCATCGCTACTGCTTTCATAGTCCTTAGAATTAGGACTAAGTGGACACTTTGACACTCCATTATTTTCAAATTCGTTATCACGCTCTTCATCACTGCTACTCTCATAGCCCTTAGAATTAGGACTAAGTGGACACCGTGACACTCCATTCTTTTGAACTTCACCATCTTGCTCTTCATCACTGCTGCTTTCATAGTCCATAGAATCAGGACTAAGTGGACACCGTCAGACTCCATTCTTTTGAAATTTGTCATCAAGCTCATATCACTACTACTTTCATAGTCCTTAGAATTCGGACTAAGTGGAATCTGTGACTCTTTATTTATTTGAGATTCTCCATCCCCTCTTTCATCTATGCTGCTCTCATAGTCCTTAGGATTAGTACTATGTGGAAGAATTGACTTTCTATTTGTAGTGGAAGAATTCCCACTATATTCATCCATATGAATAGAGTTGTTACGTGATAAAGATGTTGATGCTGTATAAATCGAAACTTCACTATTAGGACAATCCATCCCTTTCAAATAGAAGATGTTCAATGATACAAATGGAGAGTCTCCTAAAGATATTATATAGCTTAGAGAATGAAATTTTCCCTCCAAAAAAATTTCCCGAAAATATTTTCCTCCTAAAAGTTTGTGAGATATATTTCACTTCATTATTTTATTATGCAATTTAATGAAAAATGTAAACTTAATTTTTTTTTTATGAAATAAATCATTAAAGTTAATATTGTAAACTACAACTTCTACCTAAATTATTTTAATAGTCAAAGTATATAATTTTTACTAAACAATTGAATATTTTTTTAAATTTTTATAATACATTTAGAAACAAGGTAATCCCACATTCACCCCGCTATAAAACAATTCCAAACTGTTCTCTTTATCATATTTTCATTCATCGCCATAAAAAATTAACATGTTAAAATTTATTAAAACTAATTAATCTCGCATTCACCGTACGATAAAACATCTTCGTAGTTTCGCATATATATTCCATTATCACTATTACTCAAGTTACATCAAGGTTTGCTGAGGTTCGTCAAAAGACTTGGAGCGAATTTGTGGAGCAACTACATTGGGATCAACAAACATATTCAACGAAGAATTTCTGCAATTGAAAGGTCAGTTAAATTTTTTTCCTTGAAATTTCTCCTATTAAATTAGTTTAACGAAGTATATTTTTTTTCTAAACTTCAAATTTTTTGTCAACCAAATTAAGAAATATTTCCGTCATGAGCATGGTTGGCTGAGGGCAACCCCATCCTGCAATCGACTCGCCACTAGATTTTTTTTATAAACTTAAATTTTTTTGTCAACCAAATTAACAAATATTTTCGACGTGAACATGGTGTGCCCAAGGCGACCCCATCCTACAATCGGCCGGCCACCCACTCCCTCCGCACACCCTTCCGGGC